>JZLH01S0003703.1:14377-38470 GCA_001188425.1 Eucidaris tribuloides | reverse complement strand
CTAACACAATTTCGTCCTACATATACTTGCACGGTACAGCATGTACATGTGTATTGGTTACCTCTGGGTTTTGCTGTCGTAAAAAAAAAAAAAAAATCGACCAACCCGACCCAAATTTAAAAATTTCCCACTTGAGGGCAACATAATTTTTTTTAGGCCTGCTGCCTAATGTATATAAAAATACAAAGAACAATATAACACCAATGATTATTTAAATGCAAGTAGCATTTTGTTGATAAGTCATTATGTTTCAAGTTATTATGTTTCAAATGGACTTCAGTGAACCATTAGATTGCAGATATAGTCTACAACATAGTTATACTGCATTTTGAGCATTGTTATATAAAATAAGACACACAATAAAAATAAAGCAAAACCAACAAAACAATGACAAAATATTACTTCATGTATTTTCTTACCTGAAACTCTTTCATCTGTTTCTATGATATACAGTTTCAATAAAGACAATGCAACTTGCATGGATCAGTTGTTGCTATGTCCAGCAAGCCTCTAGCAAACGATGCATAACATTACTTTGCTCTGGTGATAATGGCTCCAGCAATTATTTCATACACTAACCCTAACCCTACTCCGAACTGGAAACCCAATGACAACCCTTACCCTAACCCTAACCCTTTATCCTCAAGATATTGTCACCAGAGTATATGTCAGCACCCCGCTGGCAAGCTATCAGTTTGTCACGAGCAACCTTTATCAGAAAGGTTACAGGTATGCATAAACTTTGCAAACATTATGAAACTGGTCTATTTACCTGTAATCTATTAGCCTCTTCTGATGTGGAAGTATATGCCTGTGAAGGAAAAACAAACTCAAGGTTATTGTTCAGTCACTTTTAGGGGACTAAGGGGGACTAAAGCCCAGATAAACTCCAATACATCAATAAAGTATCAATTAATGACGGAGAAAATCAATTTGCATACAATAAATGTATGTCTAAATATTTCTGTTAAACAATGAACTTAAAATGACCTAATAAAGATCATGTAAACAAGTTTAGTAATTCCTACCTAAAATTATACTTTGAATTTGAATTTCAATGGTATCAATGACATGTTTAACTTTTTATGCACCACACAGATAAAGTGAATTTTTTGTAAAACAGTTCATCACACCATCATAAGAAAATAATTTCTGAAAAATTTTTCTCATCAAACTATCAGTTGGTAGAAAAGAATTGTAATGTACAAAGCATGGAACATTCCAAAACTGGTCAAGCCCTCTACATCCTATGCACCTGTTTCATGTAGCTTGTACATTCCACCTTGTTTACAGTTGTGCAAGCTTGGCTTCTTGTCAATTTAAATTCCATCTTATTGTCATAGCAGGTGACCACAGCGTAACACCTGTTTTCAGTTAATCATCAACCCGTTGGAGACTAAGTGCAAGTTCACTCATGTTGGGGTCTATGGAAAATGTGTGTTATAGTGAAATCAAATTGTCTCTAACGGGTTAAAACATTCCTCTGTGTTTACAACTATATGTTCATTTCACCAGTCTCAACTCAACTAAAGCTGCCTATGTGAATGTTAATTATTCACTTTTAATCAGTGAATAATTGTGAAAGACAATGTAATATGAAATTGGAAATTAAAAGTTTTGTTTGGGACAACTTTTAATAGGGAGGCCATCTTAGTTTGCAAAAATGTACACAATTTCATATCACCCAAAATTACCTGTCTTACGCTGGCCATTTCTTTGGTTAAAATGTTTTTCTCCTCTTGTAATCTTGACACCTCTTCGCTGTTTGCAGCCTGGTGGATAAAAGAATTAAATTACATCAGTGATACATTTTTTTTCGCATGGGTAGGATTCATACAAAAACTAATTGCAATAAAACATGCAAACAGTGTATTAAAAAAAAATTGCAAGTGTATCTTGGCAGATGGTGTAATATGAAAGCTGCAATTCAGATTGAAGTCATGTATATGCATACATTTACAGACTCTTCACTTTTCCAATAAACTCAGCTTAGCTTATTTAGTCAATCCACCCATTGTGGGGTGTGGAAATCAACACAATCTTTGAATAATCATATACATAAATAACTAACTAGATGTATATTTTTCCATCATTATGTGTCCCTTCTGGTTGGCTTAAAAATATTTGATGACCTCTGAAGAATTTGATTCTTGGGTACTTGAATCTCCTTAAAGGCATTGTATAACAATGTTTCCAGTTTAAAAATGATTCCCCATGCTACTAGTGTCTCTGATACAGTCTAAACATGAAGCCCTGAAAAAAATTGCAGTTTAAAACGAGTATTAAGTGCTTGAAAAAAGTGAAAATCATTGAGAGACCATTCCAGCTTTCCCCCATAGACTGCTGTGTTGCAGAATTTCCTATCGGCTGAGAATATATGAATGTGCCAGTTTGTATCTGCACATATTGTACTAGTGACAGCAAAACTGTCCAAACTTTTGTGTTCTAGGGTGTTTATTTGTCCATTCAAACACTGTCAGATATGTCAGATAGCAAAGTTTGACAATTTTTTAAACAGGTCTTCCACAGTGTTATATAGTGTCTTTAATGGTGGCATTGATATCACCCAGCGTAGCCTTGTGGTAGCACCGCTGCCCAGAAAGTAGTAGGTTTCAGGTTCAAGTCTAGTGGGTCACTGTTTTTCTGAGTCATCAAAATTAACAGATCAAGCATTTGATCTTTATTCCGGAGGTACTGACCTCTATGATTATATACAGACAGTACAGCAAAATTATGCATGGCCATAAATTCTCTCTTCAAAACCTTTCATTACATATTATCAACCTGTTATTAATGGGAATCAAATGTGCCATATATTAACTCTATGGGAACTACAGACCCTCAGAGACAACAGGTAAAAATAGTGTAATTAAAGGCATTATATAACAATGTTTCCAGTTTAAAAAATCTGAGCTGCATGATTCCCAATGCTACCAGTATCTCTGACATGGTCTAAAAATGAAGCCCTGAAAAAAATTGCAGTTTAAAACGATCATCAAGTGCTTTGAAAAAGTAAAAATCATTGAGAGACCATTCCAGTTTTCCCCCATAGACTGCTGTGTTGCAGAATTTCCTATCGGCTGAGAATATATTAATGTGCCAGTTTGTATCTGCACATATTGTACTAGTGACAGCAAAACTGTCCAAACTTTTGTGTTCTAGGGTGTTTATTTGTCCATTCAAACACTGTCAGATATGTCAGATAGCAAAGTTTGACAATTTTTTAAACAGGTCTTCCACAGTGTTATATAGTGTCTTAAATGGTGGCATTGATATCACCCAGCGTAGCCTGGTGGTAGCACCGCTGGCCCAGAAAGCAGTAGGTTTCAGGTTCAAGTCTAGTGGGTCACTGTTTTTCTGAGTCATCAAAATTAACAGATCAAGCATTTGATCTTTATTCCGGAGGTACTGACCTCAATGATTATATATGGACAGTACAGCAAACATCATGCAAGACCATAAATTCTCTCAAAAACTTTTCATTACATATTATCAACCTGTTATTAATGGGAACCAAATGTGCCATGTATTAACTCTATGGGAACTACAGAATCTCAGAGACAACAGGTAACAAGAGCCCCGGGGGACACGACATTCACCTGAGGTCTCGCAAACCCTCTATGGTACCCATAGAAAAAACATCAGTTATACATAGTTTTGGCCCTTGGAGACTGATATCTAGGCACCAACGTAGCCAAATGAACCAATTAAAAAACTTTGCATCCCCTTGCCATAAAGCTGATTTTGCCAAGTTAAATTAAATTCTAACATCCGTTTTTATAAAAACAAGGCATGCCCTAGTATCTTAACATTTGACCTTTGACCTACTTATGTGACCTTGACCCCAATTTAACATTGAAGTAACTATACATGTAGCACCTACCATCCAAGTTAGTCACAAATGGGTCAATACCAACCAAAGAAGAAAATTGCAGGTATATTCTATCATTTAACTTCATTTGACCTTTGACCTACATATGTGACGTTTGAACCCCAAATAACATTGAGGCTCACTTGAGCCTTTGGCTCAGGTGAGCTAAAAATAGTGTAATTAATCAAACAACCTTGTTACAGTTCATTTCTTACTTGGCATTTCAGTGATTCTACTGTCTCTTCTAACTGAATGATTTGTTTCCTTGAGGTCTCTTGGGTTTCCGCAAATGTCTGTGAAGACAAGAATAACATTTAAAAATTACACCTGCAGACTACATTGTGGAATAAATGCTAGATTATCTGTTTAACTGCATTTCCATCGCTCTGGTAGTTGAGTACCTGGTGAATTTCCAGCTATCATGTTCAAGTACTGCAACTGGGCACACTCTCTAAAGCTACTGTCACACTGTGCCGTCTAACGATTCCGTCTAAAAAACAAACGTGTACGTTTATTAAATGTTTATTGGACTTTTTAATTCGTTTTTCAACTGGATTACAAACGTATCTCCACGTTGATTGACGGTGCTTTTCCGTTCTGTTCCATTCTATTGTATTCCATTTGCCACCGTCTGAGGTAAATATTTTAGACGGAGGCAGAGGGAATCGTTAGACGGCGCAGTGTGACAGTAGCTTAAGTGATATACATTTCCTGTGTAAGGTGACTTTGTCCTTTTTATTTCTTTTTGATTAAGGACAATGATACAACTTAACATTTATCTGAAAAGTAGTCTTAGTCTTTCACAGTGGTCACAGTGCTAAAAACCAATATTTGTTTCATAAAGATTATTTATACAGATTTTGTAATACAAAGTTTGTCCGTTTGTAAATTAATAATACTATGTTCTCACGCTAATCAGGGTTGTATCCAGGATTTTTTCAGTTGGGTCACAATAATTTCTTGGACCTTTTCATAATGAAATATCAGCAAGATGTGAATTAAAATGTACCTGATCCATGCTTTCATTCATGTCAAGGTGAAAAGGCCCTCAAAAACAATGTCTTTGAAAAAATGAGGAACTTTTGATTTTCTTCCATCTAATTTTTTTTTGAGGGGGGGGTAGGGTTTTGTGACCCTCCCGACCCTCCTGACCCCTCCTTGCATACACCTATGCTAATAGCAATATTTACTCACCTGCTTGAGTTCATTTAATTCTGCTTGCAATTTTGTGTTTTCTACCTTGACATTCTGTTAAAAGGAAAGAAATATACAGAAAACTACATAAATATTATATACTTTACTTAATCTGCCACACACAATGCCGAGTTATCAATAACAGTCACAAGTTTTCTTTTTATCTCTTCTTTTTTTCCGATATGGTCAAAATGCTGCTAATCCATTGGAGATGATTTGATTTCAGTAAAACATACATTCTCCATAGACCACAACCTGAAAGTTCTTGTTCTTAGTCGCCAAAGGGTTAAAGCACAACAAATGCTAACATGTTATAAAGTCACAGCTGTGATTGAAATTCAAGTTTTGTATATATGCTTACTAGTACTTCCACAACTGATTAATCTTGTCATGTTATCATTTAAACAACATTTGGAAACTACTTTCAACCATATTTTTTGTTTGTTTTTAAATAATAATCCATATTTTATTCGAAATAGACATCACAAACAGAAAATTTTTGAAAATTCATTTTGCCCAATTGATCGTGGGCCCGGCAGCCACTGAGCAGTGCCAGATCGACATTGCTCTATCCCTTAAATCGTTGAACGCCAAACAGGATAGCAGCAACTCCCATCTTTTAACGTCTTTTAGTCTGACGCGGCCGGGGTTTGAACTCCCGACCTCCCGGTTGTGAGACGGATGCTCTACCAACTGAGCCAACACACCAGTCTGTTGTTAATCCCTAAGTTTAGCACCAGATTCCATACATCATTTTTGACTTCACAAACATTGCTTACTGCAAAACCTGAAACATCAAAGTTATACAGTTCTTTAAAGTAGTGGTCAGTTAATAGCGGTCGGTTAGCAGTCATTACCCCATTGGAGACGATTTGATACTGATATAACACGCATTCTCCATAGACCCCAACTTGAGATATCTCAGGCTTAGTTTCCATCGGGTTAACATTTGGTATATAGTACTAATGTCTACTCAGTAAAAAACAATTGTAAAAGTAAACTAGAAAAGTTCGACTGCACGCAGTCGATGGGTATGCATCCGCACTGTGCCGCCCACTATGTAGGAGCTAACAACCTGATTATATCAACAGTTGGCACTCCTAACTGAAGCTATAGGTTTGACACAAATGTTCATTGACCTTGAACCTTGACCCTGAACGTTTGAATCCTATGACTCTACCAAAATATTTGTCTTTTGGTTTTGAACCTAACCGCCAAATTACATCAACAGTGAAGCCTCTTTACTGAACTTATAGGAGAAAATGGAATTTTAGGACAAAGTTCATTGACCTTTGACCCTTGACCTTGACCTTTGACCCCTGTGACTCTACCAAATATTTGTCTTTTGGTTTTAGAACCTAACCACCAAATTACATCAACAGTGAACACTCCTTACTGAACTTATAGGCAGAAAATTGAATTTTAGGACAAAGTTCATTGACCTTTGACCCTTGACCTTGACCTTTGACCCCTGTGACTCCTACCAAAATATTTGTCTTTTGGTTTTGAACCTAACCACCAAATTACATCAACAGTGAGCACTCCTAACTGAAGTTATAGGCCGAAAACAAAATTTTGGGACAAAGGTCATTGACCTTTGACCCTTGACCTTTGGACCCCCGTGACTCTACCAAAAATATTTGTCTTTTGTTTTTAAACCTAACCACCAAATATATATCAACAGTGCAGCACTTCCTAACTGGAGATTATGGGCAGAAAATGGCATTTTAGGAACAAAGTTCATTTCATTTCATTTCATTTATTTCAACCAATCAATGATAAAAATACAATAATACATTACATTTGGGTATATAAAAACATGGGGTTAGGAAACCCTCTGAAGTTTTGAATAACAAACTTGTAGGTGAGTCGGCTACCAACCATGCCAATATATGTAAAAGGCCACCGTACACTACACGAATCCTCATTCGACGACCCCGAGCCCCGGGGATATCTCCGTAAACAAAAAAGCGCTTATATTTCGTACTCGCAATTTATTTCAAGATCCAAAGTCGACAGGCGCTGGCGACCAAAAATCCGTCTGCAGTGCGCGGCAGCCTTTGTTCACAAATTATAATTTACACAATAAAAGCCAACTTAAAGGCAAATGAGAAATGTACATATAATACACTAAATGTACATACAATACAAAAAAAAAAGAGACCTAAAAGAGGGGGCGATTGAAACACCAACCGTTAACATTATAAAACATGTGGAGAATTGTATATATTGTTGTAATTAAACTGGATGTATTTGTTATTGGCATGAGCATACCAGTTCTTCACAAGTTTTTTTAAATTTGTTCAAAGCTTTCTTACTTTTAATTTAATATCATCATTCTAGATCACTTCCATAGCTTGATTCCATTACAGTCGTAAGGAATTTGTGCTGCTGATTGTAGTTTTCGGTAATACCATTGCATGAAATTCTGTGCATTGACGACGACTAAAATATGAGTGATAAGAAGCATTGTTAGAAAATTTCCATTGAATATATCAGGCAAAGTATTTGAATTTATTGGTACATAAAGGTATAAGTATACATAAGAACCAAATCAGAGATTTTCAAAATGTTACATTCGTGGCCGAGAATAAGATGATTTGTGCTGACTATTGAATGGCGCCATTACAAACTGTTCTTATTGCCTTTCTTCTGAATAATAAATAATTGGTGTAAGTGAGTTTGTAAAGTATTCCCCCCCAACCATTACAACAGATATGGTGAGATGAGGTAAAATCAATGTGTTAGTATGATGAAATCATAACATTCTAGGTAACATAAATTTTAATCTGCTGTGAGCGACACCAGATAGTCCTCTACATAAACGTGGAACACAAGATCTATAATCAATATAGGTGTTTCACCAGGATTAAAAATTCATTTATTTTGCATACCCTAAAAAGTTAATAATTTGATACCATTGTCGGTAATAATTTACCCCCATAGATGACTGTGAGAAATACAACATTACCCGGTCTTTTTACTTTTGTTTTAAAATTAATTCAGTTTTTTTTTCGAGATTTAGAGATTAATTTATTGCACATTGAAAGCCATATATACAACATTTTGAAGTTCTGTTTTAATAGAATGAATCAGTGCTATTAAGTTTTTCTGTTAGAAAGAGTTAATACTGGTGTCATCCGCCCAATTAATCCTTAAAGTGAGAATTGGAGAACAATTTATGATATCATTCATATATAACAGAAATAATAATGGCGAGAACAGACCCTTGAGGAACTCGCATATGATATATAACTCAGGTCCTGATTTGACCACCATTGATCACAACAACTGCCCTTGCGGTTTGACAGATAATCCACAAAACAATCATTGACCTTGACCTTTGACCCTTGGACGGATTTGTCCAAAATCTAATCAATTCATCCTTGCCTAGTGCGTCTACCCCTATGGTCCAAGTATCATCAGAATGCCCCAGCCGGTTACTTCAGTAATCTTGGTTCACAAGAAAGTTGTCGACGCAGGACCAGCGGACGTACGGACGCCGGACGTACGGACGTAACGGACGCGACAACGCCCGAAAAATATGCTCCGGCTTCCCTTACGGGCGGAGATAAACAAACAACATTGCAGTGCATAAACATGTGAATGACAAAAAGGACATGAATCATGCTACCAACCTCAACTTCTTTTTCCGTTTAGCATCCATGTAAGTTGTTCAACTTGTTTCTGATAATGAACAAAATAAAATATGTTGAAAAAAGGTAGTATCAGCCAATAAAGATAGTGTACTTATATTGTTGCAGGGTTGATATCTTATCTGATGTCAAAGCATATTTCAGTAGGTATCATGTTTCTTATGATTATAATAATTGATATTTTATTACTATGTAAAAAAATAGATAATGATGATGATAGATGATGAGAGAGGGAGGAGGAGAAGAAGAAGGATGATTGATTGAGCGAGAGGAGGAGGAGAGGAGAGGAGGGAGGAGGAGGAGGGGAGGAGGAAGGGAGGAGGAGGGGAGTGACGATGATGATGAGCAGAATAGGAGGATGTACTGATAAGGATGATTGATCTGTATGATGCTTGATGTGATAATGCATTGATGAGCGAGGAGGAGCGGGGAGAAATAATTATGATCAATGTCACGTTCATAATGCACCAAAATCCACCTGAAAACATGCTCATGGCACAAAACATGAATAACTGTAAAGAAACAACAAACACAGTGAGAATAAAAAAACAACAGAATTCAAAGTACACAAGCAGTCATCAGGAGATGACTTTTAAAATATTTATGGATGAAGGGATTTATTTGTCAAGAGAGGGTAATAACCTGGGCATTGTAAGCTGTTGTTACCCAGACTTAAACATCCTCCTTCCTACCCGACTACAGACTCATTCACAGTCTGTTTGTCAGGTAATTTGCTGTAGCACCTCTGTGAGTCAGAAGCATTATATCATCAACCCCACCAGATGGCAGGGTCTGAATGCTAGACTATCTGTTCTGGTGCATGTCTATCATCCTTATAATGGTTGCTTACGTGGGTGCAGCACAGTTTATCAAGTTGTTATGTTAAATACGGCAGTTAAAAGTTACAATTTGTGCGAGAGTTGTAGAAGTAGTGATTTCACAAACACTAGATAAGTTTTTGTGTGAAGCTAAGAACAAAACAAGACTTTGTTCACCATGGGGGGGGGGGGGGGGCTTCCAAGAGTATATCAAAAGATGGGTATCTTCATCTGCATTTCTTTAGTTCACGAACAGCTGTAAACCTGGCTAATGACATCGTACTATGGCATATGTCACATTCTCAAATCAAACAGGTCTATACCCACATTAAGTCCTTGCATTAAATACCACCTTTTAAAGGTATTGGCTAACATTTACCACAGTTAAAAAAATCTGAGCTACATGATTCCCCATGCTACCATTGTCTTTGATAAGGTCTAAAAATGACACCCTGAAAAAAATGTATTTCAAAATGATTATTTAGTGTTTTAAAAAGTGAAAAATCGTAAGTTGATCGAATTCACCTGCCCATTTTCTCCCATAGACTTACTGTGTGTACACGTAGGCTATTTAAACTCGCCCCAAGTTTTAATGGTTTATTCATGCATAACTTACCATTGGCAGTGTAACTTTCCAAACTTTTGTATTCTAGGGTGTTTATTTGTCCATATGAACACATCTATGTACTTCAGATATCAAAATTTGACAATTTTTCAAATTGAAGCTCCACAATGTTAGCCTATCACTTCAAGCACATTCATCGACTTCTTTATTATGAATTTTTGGTGAATTCTCACTATCGACAGTACTTAGGCCCCCCAAGCTTCTGGTTTTATATACATTAACACGGGTTGAAAATGAAAAAGTCTCGTAAATATGTCTGGTTTAAAATTTGTGGCGTACATACCCAACGCTATCTGTGAAGATCACATGAAATCATAACGTAAATTTGTGACCCTCAGACCTTATTTAGTAAAATCGCAAATTTTGTAGATGCCCCTCTGTATTGTCTATGGAAGCTGGAATAAGTTGGTCACGCTAGTCAAACCAACATGCAATCTGTGCATGCACTCACTGATGATAGTGCCCTCTATTGCTGAACACCCTATATTGTCGATAGCGAGAATTACATATAGCTCTTTCTGGTGTAAACTTACTTTAAAAAACAAAAACAAATAATGTTCAAGAGACATCACCTGTCATCAATATGATTGCAGTAAGAATACTTACCTATTTTCTTCATACATTTGTTCCTTTTCATTTTGTAATTGCACCAAACTGAAAATGGAAATAAAAACAAAAATTACATATCATCCGTCATTACCTTTAATCTTTTTACAAAAAGATGTACACTGTATCTTGACAGTAATAACTACATGGTGAAACTGAAAAATGTCTACAACTGCACAACAATCACTTGGTCTAGATGTTTTTTGTCATTAAAAAAATGTGACCTGGTTGATAATATTCAATGGTCTGAAACTACAAGATCAATGGATGACATTTCTGTTCAATAATTATTTAATATTCATTCTACAAGGCTGTATCTTAATAGCAATATCAACATGGAAAATCTGAATGGCAATAATATTGAAACATTCAATAAGTAAATGTTTCTGTTATTACAAAAATCGTTAATTGGTTGATAATCTGTGATGGTCTAATACCACAGAAAACCAAATAAATGGATGACATTTCTCTTAAAATATCATATAATACATATTTCAAAATGATGTATCTTGATATCAATACACATATGAAAAAGTTGAATGCCTACAATTGCACAAAATTCATTCAGTGTATTTGTTGTACAGGCAGAATTTTACCAAATCAACATCTAAAAATGCATAAAATCAACCTTTTTTTGATGAAACATGTCATCTCCAGATACCTAGTAAACAAAATTTTGACATACATTCATACATGTATTTCTTTCATGAAACAATATTCCAAAATATTTTCTTACCTTTCTTGCTTTTTCTTTGCCTTTTCGGATAACTTTGCAATTTCCTGCTGGAGACTACCTATTTCAGCTCTGTATGTTTGCTGAAAGACATAAGATAAACAATAGAACAGAGATAGTTTTACAACAAGGCAATAATGATTTATACTCTATGATATTGTAATATCATGACTAATAAGCTACTAAATCAAATGTAGGGAAGTTTAAAGATTTAGCCCTGACCTTGTATACAATTCAGGACAAAAATGTACTGAAGTGTCAAATAGTTTTATTTGTATTTTTTTTTCATTTTGATAATGAAAAAAGTGTTTACGAAGCACTACTTCAGTAAACTGAAAAAATTATGCCATTGATGGCAGCCGTTCAATATAGAAAACCTATTCCAGCAGCGACATTATCAACAGATATTAACACCACTGTTCAAGCTTTGGGGTTTTTTTTAATGGCATTCTTCATAGTTTTGGTAAAGGGTGAAAAATGAAATTTTCCCCTGTTGTATTTTAAGATGGATCTATGCCACCTAAATCTAATCAGTTCATCTACACCTTATGATGATACCTGGGCCAAGTATGATCAAAATCCACCCAGGCATTTTCCAGATATCAAGATAACGAGATCAGGGTGTATAGCCGGACGGATGAATAACCTGAAACCTAATTCTTTCAGTCGCATTGAGGCCAAGGCATACAAATATTTGGTGGGTACAGTACCCCAGCGTGCTGAGTTGTACATCATATAAAACCAACCTCGTTATCTTGGAGTTGTTGCTTCAGTATTCTGTTTTCCTCCTGTTCTGTGTCAACCCTCAACTGTAAATCTGAAAACAGAACCGAATACAGAACATAACTGGTACATGTTTTCTGTACACAAAACACATACATATCAAATTACTCTTTTGCAATTTCATTTTCTCCATTCCACACCACAATAAATATTGATTCTACATATCATGCAATAACCCCTGTATATGCAGTAAAACATCATGAATGTTTTAACCCATTGGAAACTGGGTAAAATTTTAGGGAGCGTGAAAAACAGGGGGGGGGGTGCCAAAAATGTCAATAAGACCTAAATTTCATGAATTTTCACTTTGAAAACCAAAATTTTAGGGTGCAGGTACCTTGCCAGTGGCAGCAGAACTTTCTAAAGTTTTGTAATGTAGGATGTTTATTTGTCCATTCAAGCCCTGTTATGTAGCTCAGGTACCAATGTTTGACAACTTTTTTGAATTGAAGCTCCACAATGTCAAATTGTGTCTTAAACATATCATGGCTGAGATGGTGAACTCACCGTTTATTTCTCTGAGCTGTTCTTGGAGTTTTGCTATTTGTGAGTTTGTAGATTGAGGCTATGCAGATTACAAAAGTAAAAGAAGAAACAAACAAAAATAAATTACAAAGATGCTTCATAAGGGAAAATGGAGGACTGCCTGATAGATGATCTTGAAACATAGTTAATTGAGCACCTCTCACAAGGAATAATAAATAACTATTTAAGGAAATGTAACTTTAATCTAAGAATCTTCATTTTTTATCAGTAATGATTTTGTTTGTATTTTTGTTTTAGGAAATGGTAAAAAACAGCACATCTTCTGCGATGACTGCATCCAAATCTGAACCAACCTGATCAAATGACTCATTGAACGAGTTCCCTCTGCTTTTACTTCCTTCATCTGTAATATAAGAAAAATACAAGGTGGAGGAAAAAGAAGATGAGAAGGAAGAAAAAAAGTATTATTATTATTATGAATTATTAAGCATTACAATATTTCTACTGTTATTACAATTAACAATGCACAACACCAACATTACCACTACTACTTGAGGAAGAAAAAAAGTATTATTATCATTATTTATAAATTATTATGCATTACAATATTCTTGTATTATTACAATTAATAATGCACAACAACACCTCATTCAAGAGATATCTGACCTTTGGAGACGAGCTTGACAAAGTTTTCCATATTGCGGACAAGCGCCCCACTCACTCGCTTTTTAAGCTGTCGGGCGTGGCCTTGGAGCACTGCCATGGGATCTGTCATATTCAAAGAAAAGAAAGTATTTTTGAAAAACTGTCCCCCCAACACAAACAAACGAAAACCATAAAACTATATAAGAAGCATGTGATCAGTGATAATACAGATTTTTAAAAACTTATAATCCACATTTTCAACATTCACTGTATACATAATCATGCTTATACTTCGGTCAGTTGGGAACGTTACATATTAAAGAAAGTATCAACAGAAAGAGGGGATAAGTAATCATGCACTTAACTTATGAAAAAAAATTTTGGACATTGGCAGAGACAATGATATGAAAAGCTGCAACTGAACGACATGCATTACACTAACCATTCTTTTCATTTACAAAATACATGTAGTATGCTGCTGAAAATAAATGGCATCAAGTTACATAACAAAAAGGCACTAAAATGGAAATAACCCTTTCAAAAGGAACTACATGCCTAGTAGTAGGAGTGGGCTATAAATGGGCGATTTTTGGTTTCGCTTAGGTCACAGTTTTTTTGTGTTCCATTTACTCTATCTCAACATGAAATGACAATATTTTTGGTCTCGGGTCCAACAAAAAAGTGTGCATGGCAAAAATCCAAAATGGCCGCCCATTTCCCTGAAAATCACATTTTGTGCAATAACTTCAGCATTTTAAGGTCTTTTTACATACTTTTGGTGTCTTTATCTATTTTTAAGGGGTAATACAATCTATTTATGCATACAGGAAGAATCACAGATAAGTGAAAATTGACTTAATACCATTTTTGACCAAATTTGCCTCATTTTGCCTCCCGAAATTAGCATATTTGACTCGGGGTGGGCTATAAATCGATAATGCTTCAAAACAAACATGAAAATGATGAAGTTATGGCAAAAAATGTGATTTTCAGGAAGACAGGCAGCCATTTTGGATTTTTGCCCTGCACACTTTTTTGTTGGACCCGAGACCAAAAATATTGTCATTTTATGTTGAGATAGGGCAAATGGAACACAAAAAAACTGTGACCTAAGTAACATAACAAAAAAGTCATTTTCACATCTGTATAGCCCACTCCTACTAGTAGGGAATTTTACAGTGGATTTGTAGGTAAATTTACAACTTTGGAAAAGCTTCCTTAATTTCTGGTTATACGTTGAGCATTTCGTGGTGGTTTTATTTTCCCAAATTTTGTGACTTACTAAATGCGAAAATATTCACTTCCTGATATTTCTGTACAAAATGACTGGAAATGCAATAAAATCGCGAAAATATATGGATGCGAATTTTATGGCGTATACAGTAACAATATCTAGACAATGATTTATAAGCATGAGACAAACCTGGCGGCTCAATTTCGTCATCAAAATCACTGGTCACAGCTGCAAGTTTCAGATCATCAACAAAAGCTTCAAACTCATCATTCAATAAGGTGTCTAATTCTGCACATTGATCAAAGGAAAAATCGATACAAGAATGCACCAACATGCAATAAGATAAAGCACAAAACAAAAAATAAATGCATAATTTGGATTTATTCACTTACCTCTGACACACACATAAAATTGAAAGAAAATGACATGCTGCAAACATACAAAATTCACAAAGACTGCATATTTGTACACACAGAAATAGGAAAATATTTGTACAAAGCAAATATGTCATGTCTCTAGCCCATAGAAGGTTGCTATAACTGAATTCTTAACTGCTACAGCAATGACTTTATACAGGAGGAAGGACAACAATTATCAAAATGCTTAATTATACATCATCATATTTTACATATTAAAATTTATGCAAGCAGATATGTGTACACAATAATTTACTGCACAAATTATGTTTGACATTCAGAGTTGTTTTCTCAATAAATTTACATTACTCGGTAAGATTCTGAAACTCGCAATCAATTAACGAGCATATATAATAGACAAAAGTTGCTGTTGCTGATTTGTTGTACTTAAATGGTGTATAAATACAGTTGAATATTTTATTCTCAATTTGCACACCACAACTGATTTTGGTTAAATTTGATCCAATTGCAGATTGATATTCACATGAATCACACCTGATAATCAGACTAGTTTAATGGCTGTATGTTTAAAAGTGTTGTTAAGATGCTTCTGTTGATTTTAATGTTAACACGACACATAAACACTGATGGAAGACAATGTTAAATTGTCGAACTTTGCTCATCTGTACAAATCTGACGAGTGTTGAATGCCTGTCCAAAAAACACCTAGACACAAAAGTTTGACAGTGTATGCTGCACTAGACAAATATGTGCAGATACGAATGGCACATTGAATTTCCTAATTCGCATAGAAATATCTGAACACAGCAGTCTATGGGGGAAAGCTAGAATGGTCTCTCAAGTGATTTTCACTTTTTGAAAGCACTTAATGATGTTTAACTGCAATTTTTCAGGCTCATTATTTAGACCATGTCAGAAGACACCGGTAGCACGGGGAATCATGAAAGCTCAGATTTTTTAAAACTGGAAACATTTGTATATACAATGCCTTTAACTGGCCTTGTCATTCAGCCCTAGGACTTTGTAAGTGGTGGAGAATTATGGCTCTTTATGGGTAAAAGTAAAAAGTTGATGCTTTATAGTCTTGGATCAGTGCCTTTACGACAATCTCTCATGACTTTAACCCCCACCCCGAATCATCTAATCAAATAATGTCTGCACAGATGTGCACCACACCAATTCCCTGGGAAATACTCCTAGGCTGCCACTAAGGCACTCAAGCCAATTTTGCCTCATCAACATTTATCATCCTCTTAGGTACTCATTTGTACTCCTGGGTGGAGAGAGGTATAGTACTAGTAGAAGAAGTGTGGGTATGGGTTTCTGAGTCCGGAGCTCGACATCCTGGTCCAAACCAAATTAAAGAACCCCCACTCCCCCGTAAGCCATGATACCTCTAGTGGGGTACAAATTATGAACACAATCTATAACTTGTTGAAAACATGGAGCCCAACAACCCATATCTTGGGACAAGTGTTCAATGGGATAAATTTACAATCAAATGAAAAGAAACGGAATGTGGACTATTAAATCACTTTTTTGCACCAATGAACAAGACACCAATCAACATGGGATTGCTCTCATTTTCACTTCTACACTTCAGTGTTGTGCCGAGGCCGGACTCGAGGCCAATGTTTAGAGTCCTTGGCCTTGGCCTCAATCCGAGGCCCTGTACAAACCCTATGGGAAGGTAATGTTTTCAGGCGGCCTCGGCCTCGGCGTCGGAGCTTGTGGTCTCGGTACAACACTGCCACACTTACCCGCCTCCACTGGGGACTGGTCTCGAGAGCTGGTTCCATCCGGGGTGCTGATCGGGATCTCCTCCATTTGGTCCTGGTCCCCGGAGTCTCCCGCGGCCCCCGTGGGGGTGGGGCGCTCCCCCAGCAGTCTGGAGTAACGCTCCTCCGCATCGGCACACGCCTGCGTTAACATGCTGTAGGATGAGGGAAATATGAAGCACTCATTTGAATGGTCCCAGTTAGGCCCGAGTCATTACATTTGTTTGTTTGAAATGTTTTAACCTGTATGTCAGAACGTTTAAACACAATTGTAACAAGTGGGTTTGTATATTGAGTACAACAATGAAGTACACTGGAAAACCATTAGTAAGATTTAGTTAGATGTCTATTGTACAAGTCCAGTGCAAGTGGAGTATACACAGGTCTACTATAAATACTACCCCGTAAGGGCGCTCTAGTACATCAATAGGATGCTATTACATCAATAGCGGATTTTTGCACAGCGATGTGGTCCCATGTTTTGAAAACTTCCTTATGACTTCATTTCATCTTTTCCGGTGACGGATAAGAGCACCGTCCAGTTTTCAATGTTATCACTATACCCGAGATGTTGCAGGCCTAAGTCTCGAGCACCTCACATTAAATGTAAGTTTGTACCTAGAGTAAAATACACTTACTTGACATTCTGCCTCATTCCATTTAATTCATCATTGTATTTTTGTTGAGTACCTGTGACAGAAAAAATGAAAGACACATAAATAAACTTACACATATAACATTTTTCTTTTCAAGCAAATACTGTTTGGATACATTGGTCATTGTTGTTGGGCAAACCTTGGCAAGCTTTACGTACAGTAATAAACTTAGGGGAATAAAAGTAATGAATTGAATGAAAAAGGAGACTTTCATTTGTTTCATTTGCCTATATAACCTTTACAAAGATTTCTCACATAAGAATTATGAAAGGGAAATGTAGAGCCTACTATATTTCACTTTCAAATAATATCACATTGTCTGAACCATGAACAAAATATTGATACTGCACAAAATGAAAACAAAAAAATGTCAAATATCTTTAAAAATATCAAACATACACGTACCGATTTCACAGGTGATTTAGAAAGGTCCATACATCTCAACAAAACAGCAATGAAATTTTAATAGCATACATATTTTTGTATTACAGTCCAACCTCAGTTATCCAGCAATATTGGGACCAACAGCCATCCGGATAAGACAAACAATGTTTCATACAGTACTCTCTAGCAAGATCTTAAGGGGGGGGGGGGGGTAAACACATTTTTATTAGCTATAGTAATACAAACCACACACCATGTGCAAATTGCAAAACACCCCACACAAGAGACATTTTACTCATTGTTCCGGTAATACCCAGCATGTGTCTGCGTTTATGATAATACTTCGGATAAAGGTGTCTCCATTACTGGCAGTGAATGGTACTGTGGTAGATCCATTGTCCCAATAACAGAGAAATCCGGTAAAGTAATGACCAGTTAACTGTGGTAGAACTGTACCGGCATTTATTTTGAAGTACTATTTGTAGTGCAATTTTGCCCTAGCAACACTTCTAAAGAGAAACAATATTGTACTAGCGACTCATCAACGGATGAAAATAAATAACTCTCAACTTACTGGCTAAGTTTTTTTGTAGTGCTGCATTTTCTGCTTGTAGTCTCCTGATTTCATTCTGTGCCTCTGTGCTGCTCGCTGGGCTCCCCTCAGATGACCCTTGACCTCTCTTCAGGTCACCGACCTCTTTCTCCAATCCTTCATTTGCTGAACACAGCTAAATTTGCACGGAAAAATGAACATATTCAGTTAGATTTTTTACCTGATAGAGATGGTTGGATTTTGCTTTAACACATATTTCCCATACACCCTGTGACGAGATATCTTGCCTCTTGTCTTCAATAAGTACTTAAAGGGCGATGACAAAGTAGTAGTAGTCCTCAATTTACAACATGATGCTCCCAGAATCAAGTACACTATTTATAGTGTCTGCTTTGAAAATTTCAAAGTAATACACTTCCTCTTTGTTGTACAATTATTATACGAAAATGCTATGATGATGAAATTGGTTGTGTAGCTTTCTATGGGATCATTTTCTATCAAGGCAGGAGATTAATTCAAAACAGGAAGATTAATGCTTGTTTCTCTTGAAGTAAATAAATTCAAGACAAATCTTTCCAGTATAGCCAGTGTATATGTTTTTATATGTTTCAACTCTTTTGGTTTTTCAGGCATTTTTTACTTCTCCAAATCTGGTGGTGGGGAAAAAAGGAAGCAAGAAAGATTGAACAGGTAGCAGGACTGCATGAAAGGAGGTGAAAGCCCTGGATAGAGTATAATGGAAGAGGTATATCCCCACCAGTGACTCCACCGTTTGGGAACTGGGAAAATATTACAATTTTCTAAAAGGAGGGGGGGGGGGGGCCTACTTTTCCTGTTTTAGTACATACATCCCAACCTAAAAAGACTGTGGGGGGGGGCCCTAAAAGGCCCCCCCCCCCTGTACATAAACCACGATAACTTTTTTGCGCATAAAGCGTTCGCGCCGCCATTTCATGACTTTTACCTCTTGAGTTTTGCGCAACTTTTGATACCAAATTTGTATACCCCCATGCAAAAATACAATGAATATCAGTATTTCGACTATGTTTTGTTTTAGAGGACATGACAAAGGACACATGCGCCAAATTTGGTAGCGATCAGACGACCAACAGCCGAGATCTTGGGGGGGCCTAAAAGGCCCCCCCCCCCAGTCTTTCCAGCCTCCAAAATAGCCCAGTCTTTTTAGGGTTAAACCTGAGGATAATCTTTGTGAGTCTTCACAAATTTTGAGGGCAAAATTGCCCTGAGACCCAGTGTTATTTCTTTTTCCTGAACAAGAATAAAGCTAGAAGAAGAAGATACACCATTGCACTCAAAAATGGCCACAGTATAATTGGGGGAAGTGGGGTGGGACAGGGTAAGACTGAAGAGCTTTACTAAAAGTAAATGCATTATTACCAATTATGCTTTTTAGATGTGTGTACTGTGTACATGTACCTTTGAGAGCTCTTCCATGAGAGTTGAATTCTGAAGTCGGAAATCCTCCTCCTGACTCTGCAGTTTGAGCTGGAGACTGTCATTCTCGGCAAACAAGGCCTCAACATCCTACAATAAACCATTCAGAGAGAGAATTTTTAAAAGCATACTAAAAATTTAATTTACTCAAAAGGCTTTGTGCAATTCATTCATTTATAATGAATGTACTTAGAGTTTAGTCAACTTTTTTGCAGTTAAACCATTAAAAAAAACAAGTTAAGTCAACACTGAGACTGTGTTCATTTACAAACAGGAGTTGTCTGAGAGTGGAATATATTCCTATCCCATGTGGCTGGGAGTCCAACAATCAATACTTTCAAATCAAACCTGGAAAAATACTGGTCTGAGACAAGAAATAAGTTTGATCTGTTGTACTGCCCATGTTTATCACAGTCTGCACAGCACCTACATCAAGAGACTTGATGAAGTGAACACCAAGGGGCAAATAATTTTTTTCTAACCTTATGCCTACTTGCAAGGAATATAAAGAGTCAAAACAGTTTTTGGTATTTGACAGTAGGTTAGTGGTCAGTTAACCTTTTTAATACAGCACTACTCTAAACCAACATGAACATACATGTATATGCTTTACATAACGAGTTTGAACTCAAAATTTGCACAGATAAAACTCCAACACCTTTAAAAAAATCATATTATTTTGATTTGACAACATCCATTACAATGGAACAAAAGCACTGTGTAGAGAGAAAAGTACTAGTGTATTTCAGAAATTCTTAGTACAGCTCTGGGGAAAAGTCAAATTTATGTGACACTTATTACCCATACCTTTGCTCTCTTGCTCTTAGCTATAATCTGTAAGAAACGGAAAACAGAAAATAAAGGTACGATTATGAAACATGCTTTTTACATTCTTTATGGAAAAACTATTAGTAACCAGGGCAATGAATACAGTAACATTGCTTTCAAAATACACCATTTTCTGAGTACTGCACCACTATCACATCAATCACATATTTGTGAGAAGTTAAATCTGAAGTGTAAATAATACCACAAAGCCTACTGACCTTTCCTAAAAATTTGTTGTCAATGATTGACATGTGTTTTGGTATTTCAGCTCCTAAAAACTGGAATAATCTCCCACCTAATGATAAGGGACATCTTTCTTTTGACATTCTCAAGAATCTTTTTTTTTATATATGTCTTTCTCCTTAACTTTCTTTTTCTTAGATCTTTATGTATGATACTTTTTTCTGTAAAGTGCAAACACATACTAATATTACTGTCATTACCACAGAATCTGCTCAATCCGTTGGAAGGAGTTTTGTGAATTGGTATCTGATGGGAACTAAAATCACCTTTACGGCAGTACAGTGGAAAGTACTGCAGTTAATTATGATGAAATGTCATATGGTGAAGACCCTTTGCTAAAACATATTTATATGTTTGGTCTATCATTAACTTGTAAAAGAACATTAATGTGGATGTTTTAAATTATCCTCTTACAAAATCCCCTAATAATTATAAGTTTTAATGTAAGTGCTACCTCTACTTCCTGTACTTTCATACATGTACATGTACATACCCCATACTCCATTAGTGTATTAATGTACAAAGACAAGCAGCAGAACCATAAGATACATGTATGTTTCCAATTGGTATTTCAACATTGTTCATGCAGGAATTTTGTGAAGAAAATATACATCTTTTTTCCTGCATACATTGCTCCTATATCATTTCTACTATCATAGAGATTTTCTACAAATTCATCTCCACTCCTTTTGTATCTCCGTTCTAAAAAGCACTTACAGACATGCAATTTTGCCTATGTGTTATGCGCTATACAAGAATGGTTAATTATTATAATCATTATTGATATTACTACACATTTCCTAATTCATAATGCATACATTTGGCATCGTTTTACAAAGAATTAGATACGTGTCATGTAGTACATATACATACTAAAAGGCTCAAATGATTTTGGCATTCATACTGTTATCTTTCACTTTCATAACCATACAATAAATAATAGCCAGTCATACAATAGAACATATACAATAGAACAATATACTATTTAAGGACATCAGATTTGCACATTGTCCTTAAAAATCCAATTAAGTATTGAATCATGCTTACCAGTATAATGAGGCATAACTTATTTATTATAATAGATATTTTGACATATTCTTGGCAAAGGAAATTGCAATCATCATGCACAAATTTAATAAAAGAATAATAGATTTTATGACAAATAACATGAGAGTAGCCATTACCTTATTTGCCTTTTGTAATTCCTTTTCATTGTTACTAGCACTGGCCTTCAAACTGCTCAACTCTGTTAAAACAAACAAATATACATGAAAAATGTCATCAAAGCATTTTGTTAGGGTTGCTTAAAAAATATAAGGTAGTGCCACTGATACATAAATTTCATATTCAAGTCCTGTTAGGTCACTCTCTTCAATAGTGAGTCATTCAGTCATTGAGTAAATCACAATTTGTTGTCCTCTACCCGGCAAACAAGATTAAAGGTATATGACATGCTTACGGGTAGTCCTCAACTTTGGGTAAAACTCATCTATAATCAAGTAAACTATGCAAGGATTTCTACTGTTCAAATTTTGTAGTCAAAACTTGACCCATTTTAATATGACTTCCAACAGTATGCTAGACAAATCTTTTGTGTAGCTTTCTATGGGTTTTGATTCTCTCGGGCCTTGAGAGAAATTGAACTGCCAGTATGTTCATGCATGATTCTCCTTAAACAAACTTAAGACGAATCCTCCCAGCCAGGACTTCCACTCAAGCTGATGTATATCTTTCTTTCAACCAGTTTGTTGCTAAAGGCATTTTTTAAAATTTTTCTCATTCATGTCACTGTCCTTTCAGAATTTTGTCCTGCCTGGTATAATGGTTCATATGAAATACAAGATTTTTTTTCACCATTTCAAATATATCCATGGATGTACAGGGTCTGGCACATATTATTCACATGTAGTTAGCTATTAGTTACATAGTTAGTTACTTACTTACCAGGGCAAGAAATAAAATTTTATTTTGGGGGGCTACTTTCAAGCCTGATTTAGTGATGCCAGTATGTTACACATTGAACCTTATGATAATTGGGGGCTATTTTGGGATTTTAGGGGGCTTTTGGGGGCTAAATCATCCTCAGCCCAGTGTATTTCCTATGCTGTTACTTACTTACTTACTTATTTTCTTACTTACTTACAAACTTCTTTAAATCATTTATCAATCATTCAAATCATTTATTGTCCATATCAGGATATGTTTTGTTTACAATTTTTACATGCCTTTTCACTAAATTCACAATACATTACATAATATTACTCAATATAACAACATTCAGTGTGATATGTAGACAGAAATATTAATATACATCATGTTGTTGTTCCGATTCACAATAAATTTTGCACAATATTATAAGTATTTATAACAAGTACATACCAGTTATAATTTCAATGTTAAATAATAATTATAACAATTAATAAACCCAGTGTAATTTTGTCATCATTAACTGCACTCTGCTATCCCATTGCTGATATTAGTAATGCATGCACTATAGGGTAATATCGTATATGTCTTACCATTTCTAATTTTCTGGAATGGTCTTTCAGTTGATAGTTGGCTGTTCTCATTCCAGCAACTGATTCTGATAAATATTGAAATGAAACAAGTAATGTAATGACACTGGTAAATCCTGTTTGAAGAATACTTGTCTGTCCAGTGCGAACTTTCACAATCATAATGTAGATCTAGTTATGGACACTCACCACTCATCCACTCGACAGAGACCCTCAAGACAATCAACATTTTGATCCACTTCAGGACTATTTGTGAAGGTATGACTATAAATGAAGCCGACTGCGTCAAAATCAACGAAATATAACGATTCCATGGGCAGCAATCCGGGGGGGGGGGGGGGGGGGGAGTGTCCCCCCTCGTAATTTTTTTTGGGTGCCAATCCCTCAATTTAAAACCTTACTTTTTTTAAACCATTTTTGATAGTTTTCTTTATCTGGGAATCTATTTAATAGATGAATATGATTGAAATAGATCTAGATTATTCTTTATCAATGTGGGGTGGGGGGATTTTAAAGTCACATTTTTCACTTTTTAACGAAACTAAACTATATCCTTGGGAGTTGGGACATTTTTACCCCGCGCAAGGCCAGGGTGTTTCTATTTTGCCTTCAGTGTTTTCGTCCCCCCCCCCCCCACACTCTTTCCATGAAA
>JZLH01S0003671.1:148516-163691 GCA_001188425.1 Eucidaris tribuloides | reverse complement strand
TCAGTAACGATTGAGTTGACTCCGAATCCGAATTCGTGTTCTGCCCGGCCTGCTGAAGTGAGAGATAAGAGACGAAAGTGCATATGTTCATTTTGAGACAAAACCCGATTGACTTTGGAGACATAGGCCTTTGGAAATAATCAGGTTTCTTGGTTCTACATCTCGCTAGCCCTGCCTGCTTTGATCATGGCCTTTCGTGCGAACGGAAGCCACTGACCTTATATGTGTAGAATTCAAATCCACCATTTGCTTTGAAAAATTTTACATCGATAATATGTGTTAAAGTAGCAGGTACATAAATCTATCACATTTAATTTCCCGGACCGTCAATATGCCCAACTTTTATGAGCTCGTCCTCATGGTCTTCTTCCTAGAATATACAAAAATTTTAGCTACAAGATGGAATTGTCTTACAACATATTCGTGCACATTTTGCAAACTGAAATTAGTAAGCGCGGCTGTCACCCGTTTCTTAGCTCTTCCTTGATATTCCAATGCCACTTGACCTTGATTTCCCGGCCTGAGCTGACTGCATATGCCGTGAAAGGAACACATGAGCAAAAGTCTGATACGTAATTACTGCTGATTCCTTCGTACAATCTTATGGATTGAGCTTAGCGCCTAATTACATAGATATAGTGTACTCTTTGCCCCATGACATCTAAGACCATGGAATCATTGGAAAAAATAAAGAACTTGAGATCAGATGAGCAGAACCATACTGCACATAATATGCTCAGTTTAGCAAGAGGAAGTTAGTCGTCGACATTTATTTTGATGTTGTACACAACACACCGACACACACACATGCTACACCACACACACACACACGACACACCACACACACACCAGCACACACACACAGCACACCACACGGATGACACGACATATGCTCCGGCGACACAACTGCTCGACGAAGTTGCTCCTGAAAAGCAACAACCATGCCTCCGCGGACATCTTGCTCCGCGATAACAAATGCCTCCGGCCGGACATTTGCTCCGGTCGACAAATGCTCTCGGCGACATTTCTCCGACCGGACAAATGCTCTGCGACATTTGCTCCGGCGACAATGCCTCGGCGATATTTGCTCCGCCGACAAATGCCTCCCGGCGACATTTGCTCCGGCGACTCAATTGCTTGCCTAATAGTGCGACCAAATGCCTCCTGGCGATATAAATGCTCCGCGCGACATTTGCACTCCGGTGACAAAATGCTCCTAAAGTGCGACAAATGCTCCGGCGACATTCTGCTCTGGCGACATTTGTCCGGCCGTCAATAGTTCCTACAAGGTCGACAATTATCCCTATATGTGCCGACAAATGGCTCAGGCGACATTTGCCTCCGGCGAGCCAATTGCCTCCAGCGACATTGCTAGGGCGACAATTGCTCCGGCGCGACATTTCCTCTAAGTCGACAATTGCTCCTACGACATTTGCGTCCGACGACATTTATCCAATAGAGGTACGACATTGTTCTGGCGACATTGGCTCTACATTTGCCTATTTAGGTGTGATAATTGCCTCGACGACGAATTTACTCTTACAAACAATTATGCTCCAAAGGTTCGATAATTTATTGATCCTAGTTACAATTATTACTCCCACGACATTCAGCCTCATACCACCAGATATATATAAACTGGAGGACAATAGTTCTAGTCGACAATCTCCGCCTGACAAATTACCTCCGGCGACAACGCTCCGGTTAACTTTAAGTCATCGCAAAACATACAAACATTGAGCGAGAAACCTTTTTTACCCTTCTCACACACTCTCTCTCTCATGGCTCAGTATCATGCTTAGTTCATACTAATCAAAATCTCTGGAACTTCTTTGATACGTTGACATTCAAAAGAATACACCAGCTCGTACTGCATCTAAGTCCTATAAATGTCATTGTTCATCGCTTCACCTGCATGCACCTGGTATGCTCTCTAACTGCTAATCTTATTCAGCACAAGGTAAACGTTCTGTGTTATTTACTCTCTTTCGCTCTCCCCTTTAATTGAGTTTAGCTAGGCATTTTTTTTGTCTCGTTTTACGTTCCGCCTTACTTGATCTCTCATATGGCAATGATTGCATAGTGTGTAATCTGTGTCACGTGATACTTTCAAGCTGGCCCAACATTTCCCCATCATTGGTCGCCTCTTAAACACACTCTATTCTTAGTTGTTAGTGATTCAAATCTCTGTACACGTTTGTTTCAGGGCATCTCAGTCACATTAGAGTATACTTATTTTTCTAAAATCGCTTAAAAGGCACAGCTTAATCACTTGAGGAGAGTACTAGAGGTGAATCTGGTCACCTTGCTCAACACGATGTAGCAAACCCGAAACGGAAAGTATTGCCTGTCGTCTTCGGCTGCATACTGCTAGCCTTATCAGGCAATGTCTTAGAACGAGGCGCTTTGGCACGCGCTCTTTTTTATAGCCGGTCGCCGAAGCGTCAACCGACCGGGCGCCCCGTGACTTTGTTGGGTGTAATATTGTTTCCAGTTTAAACAAAATCGGAAGCTATATGTTCTTTGCCCTGCTATGGTGTCATTGATAAGTCTCAAAATGAAGCCAAGAAAAAAATCTGGACACGAAACTTTCGTCAAAGTGCTATTTGGAAAAAAACAAGCCGGAAAAATCTATGAGCTCAACCAATTTACAATTGTGCATGTTTTCCCCCATACACTGTCATTCTAATTTAAATAAAGTAGATTGCTAAATTCTAAGTGCGCTAAACATTCACACACTCACTCGCACACTTCCATTCTCAGAATTTTAACGTCACATTTGGTTCCGCTAGAACGAGAGAGAGTGTCATTACTCACCACACACAAAAGTAAACCTTTATACTTGCAGACAAGTAAAGAACTTACATTTTCAGTATTTGAAGGACTTTTGTTTTTCACTCCGTTCGCATTACTGCTCTGGTTATGCAAAAGTACTGTGTTGTATTTTGTAATTGCTTTACAGATTTTTTATGCAATAAAAAAAACAAGTTTATTTCATCACACTATGTATTCCGTTTTCAGACTTCGGAAATAAAATGTTATATGCTTTCTTTCTGTACAATTGTCTGACAAAATCACTACATACTTAAACAGACTTAGCGTTACGCAGGAGTTTGCCCGGGAGTGGGGGGGGGGGGCGTATTACTCTACAATCGTGGCACAACGCAAGTGAGGGTGTCGATAAGCGTTCGATGGGGTAGGCGGTGTCCTTCGCCACACGGGTGTTTTTGCATTTTCGGAATTAACGTTGAGCAATCCGGCGTGAATTAATTTGGGTTTTCTATCTAAATAACCACAAATCTAAGTGCTCGAAAAATGTTTTCATAGTTGGCCTGAGAGTGTTACACTATTACGAACCGCACTCCTGTCTTGTTAGCTGATCAATCCACGCGTATACGGGCACGAGAACATAACAGCGCGCTTGCGTCATAGCATCCGTCAACGTGCCCACTATATATTGAATATGTCTTTTTCCAACAGACGTGCGAATTTTTAAGAATATTGATGAGTAGAGTTTTGCTATCCATAAAGTAATCTTTTTTAAAGACATGGTCTACATTGGTTGAACCAGCCTTGTTTAAAAATAATTCAATTCAAGATGAGATTAGTATATGTCAATACTTGTATACGTCACACCAAGTACTCAGAACGGCCAAAATCTTTCTCGAACAAAACCCTCATATAGGCCTATTAGTTCCACAAACAGATGATTAATTTATTTTATAGTGCTATAAAAAAATTAAAATTGAACAGTGTAATGGAGGGAAAACATCATTGTTAATTGCTTTAGCTCCAATAGATAGAAATCAGCAATTAGCCACAGAATGTAGAGCAATTGGTCCACTCTGACCCTCGGAGCGCAACTGTCACACCTTCTTAAATTAAGACAAATGTCGGAGCTATTTGTCGGTGGCCACACAGAGCAATGTCGGTAGGAGTACTTGTCGCCGGCATATAGTCGTCCGGCTAGCAATGTCGTATGGAGCAATGTCTTAGGAGCACATTGTCACTGGAGGAAGTTTGGGTCCGTGGAAGCGAAAGGTCGCGGACGCTATTGTGCGGGGCCGGCAAGCACCGGTATGTCGTGCGCGTGGATGTGATCAATGTGCGGCTAACGTTTGGAGCAAATGGCGTCGGAGGGCGAGGGAATGTCGGCCGGAACAGGAATGTCCGCGCGGAGGCAAGTTGTGGCGCGGCGGAACGAGTCGTGTTGCACCCATAGGCATTTATTGTCGCCGAGCAAATGGTCGCCGGCGAGCAATTGTCGCGGGAGGCCACAATGCTCCGAGCACTCGCTCGCCGGACACATTTGTGGCTGGCGATCTTAGTAGGGAGTTTATTTCGCGCGGGGAGAATGGGTCGCGCAGGAGAGGCAAGTTTCGGTCGCGCGCCGGAGCAAATTGGGTCGGGCGCGTGCACGGCAAAGTGTTCGGCGCGGGATCAGTTGGTCGCCGCGGAGCAAATGTCGCGCGCGACGCACGTTGTGCGCCGGAGGCAAATGTCGCGCGGAGCGAATAGTTCGGCAGCATTTTCTCCGCGCCACACTCCTTGTCGCGTGGGCGGGGGTAGCATTTGGTGCGCACGCGTGTCGGGGGCGGGGGTGGTGAGGAGCAGATGGTCGCGCGGAGCGAGAATGTATCGCGCGGGAGGCATTGTCGGCCAGAGCAGAATGATCGGCGCGCCGAGGCGAAACTTGTCGCCAGAGGCCAAATGTCGGCCAGGCATTGTGTGCGTGCGAGCAAAGCGTGTCGCCGCGGGAGCATTTTCGCTGAGCAAAGTCGTGTGGAGCATTTGTCGCGGGAGCAAGGATCGTCGCGGGTGCATTGTCTCGTCATTTTTCGGACGCAATGTCCGTGCGGGAAGCATTTGTCGGCCCGAGCAGCATCCGAGCATAGTGTCTGGTCACGCATACCAAGATGCTGCCAGCGGCCTCAGGAGTTGATGCATGTACTAGCAACATCGTGTGCGATGGCTGTGTGAGGAGGCGCCTGGTGGTTGGTACCACAGCATGACAACACACACATCAGCACGACACGACACACACACATCCACACACACAACACGCACAGCACTGACACCACACAGCAGCGACACACACACACACACACGAACACACCACACACACACGACACACACACACAAGCGGGCACAAGCCAGCACACACACACGAGCAGCACAAACACACACACAGCACAGCAGCACCACAGGGCAGCAAACACACACATTGTCACGAACACCTCACTCTCACACCACAGCAGCATACACCACACACACACGACAACACCACACGACACTACGCGAGCACGACACGGACACAACACACAGCACAGCACACCACAGCACGACACACACACAGGACACATAAAAATCCGTTAGCGTACAGGATATATCCATTTTTTCACAAGCTGTATGGACAAACGTTAGTCTTCATTTTATAGTGCGTTGATTTAATTTTATTTAATAGTATCTATGTATTATGTTTTTAATTTGATTGTGTGTGAGCGTTGAAACTGTATTGTATGGTAGATTTGTGCAGATGTGTAACTTATAAGGGCCAACGAAACCATAAATTATGTGTTAGGGCTGATGTTGGGCTACGGCCTGGTGTAGAATGTGATGAAATAGAGTAAATTGATGAGGGATGAATGCAACAAATAAATTAAATAAATAAATTAAATAAATAAATAGAATAAATAAATAGAATATAGAAGTATCACTTTCAACAGTCAGGGAGTTGTGCGAATGCCAGCTGCCTTGAGATTGAATCACTTTTTGCGATGGAGAACTAACGGATTAGCCTATAATACCCCCACCTGCCCTTCAGTAGAGTACCGTCCATTACCCTTTACATCGGTTACATTTAATAAGTAGCCTTTGGTGCGCTATATTATCGGAAATCAGTTCCAATATTTCCCATAGTCAAAATTATAAATCTTCGAGTTATAATATGATGAGCTTTATTCTGGGAGATTTCAAAATATGTGTAGGATATGTTGTGTAACGTCGGAGAACATCATAATGAAACGATTATCACTGCTTTATATTAACAATGTGACATTTTAGAAGAGTAGAAGAGCTGAGTTAACAGGCGAATTGAGTGATTATTTTCTTCACCAATAGTCCACTCTCTTTCACTCCTTAAACAAATTCACTTTTCACTACCAATGAGAGTGTGAAAAGTATTGTGTAATCTTTCAATTTAGCTGAACGAATGGATTTTCAGGTTGTGCATTTCTGATTTCCTATCATTTGAAGTACAAACTTTGACAAAAGAGCTGAAATGAATGGGATGTGCAGATCATCATGTCAGTGTGAATGCAGTCTGGTAAACAGAAGACATGAACATGTGCAATATCATTTCAATGCTGAGTAAGGGTTATTTGTATTTGATTTTTATTTACTTGATAATCAGAAATAAACATATTGAAGGAAAAAGCATTTGTTATTTGTTTTATTATTGATTTGAACAATTAAATTTGTATGAGTTCTGTAAGTAATACCAACAATTGAGTTCTTATTATGACCAATACACATAAGTGGGACAAACGTGATTTTGCCTGACTGCACAAAAGTAATCATAACTTTTGAGTTATAAAAGCAAATTAAATGGGACTAGGTTTATCAGAAAGAAAATTTATTCTGCTTTAACAGTATGATACCAAATACACATACCTTTTGAGAAAATTACATACCTTAAATATTTTCTCCCGATTTGATCATTTTTTTGAGACACACTGTAGAGTGTACATCCAGGTTGGAAGGACTTAGCTTAAAGCTCGGTGACATGATTGGGAGAAATACAAAATGCCTTTAGAACCAAACTGGTTGAAAGATAAACCAAATGTACACCAACTGGAGTGGATCTACTGGCTGGAAGGATTTATCTTGAGTTTGTTAACTTAAGGAGAATCAAGCATGAACAGGTCAGCAGTTTAATTTTATCGGGGCACGATAAATTCAATCCCAATAGAAAGCTACACTACAAATTTGTCTGTTACAAGGCATAACATTATTTTCAAATGAGTCAATTTTTTGACTACAATATTTTCACAGTAAAATCCCTGCATAGTTTAATTGATTCTTGAATAGTTTTACCCCAAGTTGAGGACTACCACTAATCATGTCATTTACCTTTAACTGAATTCGTTTACTTGGAAAGAAACAAGCATTAACTTACCAGCAAGCACTGAATTGGTGGCAGTCATAGAAATTGATCTCATAGAAAATTATACACAACAAATATCACCGTTACCACTTTTTCTGATTAAAATGAACAATAAAAAGGAAATTGTTAGATTTATATTTCTACAGCAAGAAACGTTATTTGATTCTGGGAGCATTTCCCTACAGTGGGGAATACCCTCCCTATACTCAAAAGTATTGCAACATACATAACGCATGCATTTTACGTTGAAAGGGTCTTTCTAAAATGATGTCCTAATGACGTTTATTATTGGAAAATAAAAAATTATTTGAAAAGACATCAATGAATATTCTTTCTCGTTTCTTCTCCAAGGCGGAGAGATTATCAAATTCAGGCGCGCCCATGCAAGACAGAGGGGCTAGAACATAAAATTTTGCATTTTTTTTCGCCTCCCGGTAGGGGTGGGGTGTTAATTTACACTAGCATAATAGTAATTTGGTTTCATATTACCAATGAAACAGTTTTAATGGTTTTGAAAGACTCCCAGCAAACAAAAAATGTCAATATGTTCCTCTGAAGGGGTCTCAGAAAGAAGACCACACCCCTCGAAGACGAAAGTGACCTCCTATCTTCATAAGACAGTCAGGAGCAAACGCCCCATATTTTAAACAAGACCTCTTCAAGTTATAATTTCTTATTCTTTCTCAATTCTAAAGGCAGTTTATTATAGTAAACATCTTAAAATTTACCGTCATGAGACTTCTCAGTACATTGGATATAATGATGCGAAGAGAAAGCCATCATCTTTAATTAGTAGCCTTATCCTCTTTGTCACTGTCTTATGAAGATAGGAGGTCACTTTCGTCTTCGAGGGGTGTGGTCTTCTTTCTGATACCACTTCAGAGGAACATACTGACATTTTTTGTTTGCTGGAAGTCTTTCCAAACCATTAAAACCGTTTCATTGGTAATATGACACCAAATTACTATGCTAGTGTGAATTAATACCCCACCCCTATAGGGAGGCGAAAAAGTCAAAATTTTACGTTCCAGCCCCTCTGTCGTGGACGCGCCTGCATTTGATAATCTCTCCGCCTTGGAGAAGAAACGAGAAAGAATATTCATTGATGTCTTTTCAAATAATTTGTTATTTTCTAATCATAAACGTAATTAGGACATCATTTTAGAAAGACCCCTTCAAAGTAAAATGTATGCGTTATAGTGTATGTTGCAATACTTTTGAGTAGGGAGGGTACTTCTAATCTTGACAAATCCCTATAATGTAGTGCACACAATTAGATAATTGGTTCGTTAAAATCTAAGGGTGATGTAGCTTCTCATTGCAGGCCCCGCTTCATAGTAGCCTGCGATAATGACTTATGATTAATCGACTGCGAATTATGTGGTGTGGACACAGACCATAAAAGCTATATTTCTGATTGGATCATATTTTAAACTACGGTGTCAATCCTGAGAAAGATGTGATGGCAATTGTGGTGATAATGAAATAAGTCATTCACATAAAAACATATCGCCGTGAACTTTAAAGGTAAATGACATGATTGGGGGTAGTCCTCAACTTGGGCTGAAATTACTCTAGAATCAAGTAAACTATGCAAGGATTCTTCTGTGAAAATCTTGTAGTCAAACGTTGACTCATTCTAAAATAAACAATGTCAATATCACTCGTAGCACGGAAAGCTGCTGTGTGGCTCTCTATGGGGCTTATTTTTATCGTCCCCGGATAAAATTAAGATACTCCTATGTTTATGCTTGATTCTCCTCAAGTAAACAAATTACAGACAAATCCTCCCAGGTGGGAGATCCACTCCTGCTAGTGTATAGCTGGTATATTATTTCAACTCATGTGGTTCTTGAGGCATTTTCAAGTGTTCCCAATCATGTCACTAACCTTTAAAGGGAGAAGGCGCTAGCAACTAACAGGCATAAGTTAAGAATAAACATGACATTGTATTGTGAGAATTATGGTACATGGTGACAAAAACAGCCTAAATAAGGGGTACTGTGTGATATTCACCTTCATCAAGGCCCTATTAATTAGTTAATTTGTGTTTATTTTACGTCTTTGCAAGTTTTACCCTAAGACAAAACTTGCAGAAACAGCTATAGGGGGAGGAGCTTATCAATTCAAACAGTGCATACATTACCACGGTGTGGCTAACACACGTCGCGTGGCATGCATTGGTCACGCATGGTCAGCTCCCTGTAGTGCACGTGCAATCTGATTGGTTGGCAAGAACTCAAATATTTTCTTAACTTATGCCTGTTAGTTGTTGGCGCCTTCTCCCTTTAAGTCTCTTGATTGATGATTAATAACAACACTCTCTTACGAAAGGACGCCTAAAAAGTGAATTGTAAAGAGTGAAAAGAGAGTGACTTATGGGTGAAAAAAAAAAAATCACTTATTCCCTTTGAACTCACTCTTCACTCTTTAAAATGTCACTTGTTAATTAAAGAGTGAACGTTTCACTTATGATGTTCTGTTACAAACATATCCTACACATATTTGAAATCTCCAGAATAAACTCATCATATTATAACCGAGATTTATATTTTGATGGGAAATATTGGAACTGATTTCAGTATATATATAGCACCAAGCACTATTATGTAACAACAATAAGTTCAATAAATGGATGTATGTTAGTTCCATCAAAGTATTCAACTCTAGCAGTACCATCGCAACAAACTCCCATGAACTTTGAAAGTGATATTCTATTATTTATTTATTTATTTTATTAATTAATTAATTAATTAATTAATTTATTTATTTATTTATTTATTTATTTATTTATTTATTTATTTATTTATTTATTTATTTATTTATTTATTTATTTATTTATTTATTTATTTCATACATTCAAAAAGGGTAGCCCAAATCAGTACAATAATTTCTGGTTTTCGTTGGGGCCCTTTAAAGTTACAATTGCACAAATTACATACAAATACATTTCACGGTAAAAATTAAATAAAACATAATACAAAGGATATATTAAATAATACATAATCCATTTTGATTTGCATAGACAACTATTTATACAACACATAAGAAAATTAAATCAAACTACTTTAAAATGAAGATCACTTTGTCATACCAGTGTGTGAAAAGTGGATATATCTGTACGTGAAGGGATTTTATGTGTGCCTGTGTGTGTGTGTGTGTGTGTGTGTGTGTGTGTGTGTGTGTGTGTGTGTGTGTGTGTGTGTGTGTGTGTGTGTGTGTGTGTGTGTGTGTGTGTGTGTGTGTGTGTGTGTGTGTGTGTGTGTGTGTGTGTGTGTGTGTGTGTGTGTGTGTGTGTGTGTGTGTGTGTGTGTGTGTGTGTGTGTGTGTGTATGTGTGGTACCAAAAGGGTTAAAGATGCAGATATTGTTGAGCCGCTGGCAGCTTGCTTAGTATACACCTAGACATGGCATTTAGGCTAACTGACATCGATTTTCGTTCATCACTTCCTTTTGTGCACTGAGGTTACCATTGTTAAAAGTGACGAACTCCGACATGTCTTCCGCCTTCGCTTATGCGTGTCTTCTAGTCTCAATTGGACTGGTCTTCGTTTTACACAGATAACTGGCTGAGTGGCCACTGTCGATATTAATCACATCTTTTATAATTCAAGAGTGTTCAAAAGATATTCCTCATGAAGTGGCACGTAAATGGGGTGATTTTCTGTTCTGTAAACAATGTGTAATGACTTTTATGATTTAGGTACTTATTGTGAAATAGAAAGTGAGAGAAGTTCTCGTTCTTCAAAAGAAAACAGAACCGCTTGACATAAGATGTGAAATAATGACATTATTGTTCAAATTTTCTGTCTGTCGTAGAATTTCTCATCATGAAGACAAAAGATCATCCTCATGCCAAAAATGTAATATTTCGATTGAGAAGTGATACTTTCGTCTTTATATTTCCAGAAAAACTAACATAAACTAACAGCCTGTTAAGCTAATTTAGCTTTAAAAGCTGAATAATTAACAAAACAACAAGAATAAAAATTAAGTATGTAGAAGGTTTGTTTGTTGACTCATATAATTATAACTCCATACATAGGCCGAAAATACAAGTGTGTTTGTGTGTACCATATGTGAGTGCATATGTGTGTATGTATGTGTGTATGTGTGTCTGTGTATGTATGTATGTACATGCATGTTCGTGTGTGTATTTGTGAAATTTGCGTCGGTGAGAGAGAATGTTTTAGCATGTGTAGGGCAGTTTCTGTTTGATACTGTGCGTCTGTGTTTGTTTGTGTCAATGTGTGTGTGTTTGTATGTGTGTCGATGTGTGTGTGTTTGTATGTGTGTCGATGTGTGTTTGTCTATGTGTATTTGCGTGTATGTGTTTTATGTTTGTATACGTGGTTGGTGGGTGTGTGTGTGTGCGTCTGTGTGTGTGTGGTGTGTGTTATGCTGGTGGGTGTGTGTGTGTGTGGTGTGTGTGTGTGCCTGTGTGTGTGTGTGATGTGTGTGTGTGTGTGTGTGTGTCGTGTGTGTGTGTGTGTGTGTGTGTGTGTTCAACATCCTAAATGTCGACACTACTTCCTCTTGCTAATGAGCATATTTTGTGCATATGGTCTCCTTATCTGATCGCAATTTCTTATTTTTTTTCCTAATGAATTCCACGGTCTTAGATATCATGGCCAAATTATCACTATGTCTATGTAATCTAACTCAATCCCATAAGATTACGGAAGGAATCAGCAGTAATTAGAGATCGAAGACTTTTTCTCATGTGTTCCTTTCACGGCATACAGTCAGCTCAGCCGGGAAAAAAATCAGGTCAGCGCACAGAAAGTCAAGAAGAGCTAAGAAACGGGTCAGCCACATTTACTAATTTCATTTCTGCAAAATGTACACGTAATATTGTAACTTTGATGAGTCTGTGTAGGTGTTGTAGACAATTCCTTTTCTAGCTAAAATTGTCTTATATTCTAAAGAAAGCATATTGACGGGTCGGGAAATTAAAGTATGTATATTTTGTACCCTGCTACTTTCAACACATATTATGATGTAGAAATTTTCAAGCAATGTAATTTGAAATTCAACATAGATATCGATGGCTTCCTTCACACGAAGCCACGATCAAAGCAGCAAGGCTTAGGAGACTGTTAGACCAAGAACCTGATATTTTCCAAAGGCCTATGTCTCACAGACATTCGGCTTTTGTTTCAAATGGCATTTAGGCCTACACTTTGTCTCTTTCTCACACAGGCCCAGACACCAATCGATTCGAGTCAACTCAATCGTTACTTGCAGTTGTCCCTTTAAATTCCAAACTGTCAAAAACGCAACAGACCGAGAAGTCCACGCACTCAAAACAATGTCGTGGTGGGGTTTTAAAATTTAAAGGGACAAGCACCAGTAAGGTTGGAGTCCATCTCAACCAACCAACCGCAGTCTGATTATTACGTCACCATTGTTATGTAGAAGTACTAACCATCTATTGGCTCCGACTCGGACCAAAACAAGATTACTAGAGCAAAGTCACCTTGTTGGTGTCCGTAGCGGTGTATTCAATTTGTTCATTGAAATGAGAAGGGAGTAAGGGGTGGCCGAAACATAATACACTTGTGTATACGCCTCCATAATTATTCTCATTTTTTTTTTTTGAGCAGAACCTGCGCTCATTTATCAATTCGTCGTTACACACTTTGTAAAATTTTCAAGAGATAATGACCACACCAACACGCAAAATTGTTCACTTAGTGAGTTGACCATTGACCAATTGATGGTTGTAATCAACAGTGAAACTGGGTTCTTCTACGTCGAAACAAGCAGACAAACAATCAATGAAACGGTTAACGGTTTTGCATAGACCCCCAGTCCCCATGAGAAGAAGAGAAACTGCATGCGGGTTTATAATAATCGGCCCTTATTTAGAAACCAATAAGGATTAATCTGTTATCCGTACTATGGCTAATTAACATCTCGCCTTCTTGATAGGCCAGGAATATGAATATGATTTTAAGCTTTCGTTGCAGAAAACACTTTGAGCAATAAAAATGGTTTTACAGAACGAAAGACCTGTAAAAAAAAAACTATTTTAGATGCATTATTGTTGGCCCCTATAGCCTATATGTTAGAAATACCTCAGTTCAACTTTATCCCTGCTGTTTACGGGACAGTGATGAATTATTGCATGGGTAGGCCCTATATTTGCAAAATAATAATTACTTGCGCAAAATTAATAATTGCATAAATAATTAATTATATTTTCATGGAATGTCAAATAATTTGAGGAAATTCTGTTGACTGTCAGTTGAAATATTCGTGAGTCGTGAGTTCACAATGAATATTAAATTTTGTTCTTTCTTTCTTTCTTTCTTTCTTTCTTTCTTTCTTTCTTAGCTCAATCTAACTGATTTATTGATTCATTCATTTATTATATATTCATTATTTAACAGGAAAAGTTGCTGAGTTGAAACTGTGAAACTTATCCACTAAAAAGCAACCAAAGGTAAACTGTAAAATATGGGAGGGCCTGGCGTTCGATCCTATAGCAGGACCCCAGCCGTGAGTCAGGGCCGTTATCAAGGGCAAAAACTGTTATTTACTAATTTGTTCATTATTTCGTTTATTAATCCTTTCATTTGCCTTATATACTAATTTTACCGGTTGCATACTGCAAGACAGGGAAAATATTTTTTAAAGAACTGTCAGAGAGGAACATAAACATGCGAAGAACATAAAGATAACTGTGGAGCAATATAAATCTAATTCTAATTTCATTCCACTCAGTGGCCTTGAAACGCGAAACACTTCTTTACATTTTCGGGGTCAATGACGACATAAATTTAAATATTTACGAGCCAACCATGAGCGAGCTTTTATACTGCGTTATTATGCAAATACTTATCCAGCTGATTACGTTGTATTTGGTTGGCCGAATACGGTCGTATTCGTACGTGTGTGTGCATATGTCGGCTGGAGTTTCTCTCATCTTGTGGACGGAAATCGTGTAAATTATTGGTCATGTTCAGAGGTTTTGTGGAATAATATAACCCGTGTCCAAATCCACAGAAACAGCATACTTGGAGTAATTGTAGCAAAGTTCATTTTTGTAGACCGTGGTAAGTTTATATTAAAATGAAATTGTGCTCGTGTGGTCGGATTTGTTCGCTATGTGGTCGCATTCATCATGTTCCATGCATGCTGGCCATCGGTGCCGCGCTGCATGCAATGTATGGCTGCTTGTCTGCTTGTGTTCTACTGCTGTTTCCATTTGGTCTTTGCTTGTAGTTTGTATTGTAATGTAACTTGTAAGCCTCATGAGGAACGAACATTTGGATTAGAATTAGCGGATATTAGTACGTTATATATGATCATATGAACATTGAGTTTAGATCAGGAACTAACTACAAGAACAAGACTCCATTGTCGAGGATTTCGCAGTGCAGTGCCAGTGGCAGTGTGCGCCAGCCAGGCAGGCCGCTGTGGATCGGGATGTGGATGCGATGGGCATGCATGGTATGCAATGCCATTGCAGTCTGGCATATGAACGGTCACGATTCAGCCTGTAGATGCCTGGCTTGCTCGCGCCTGCTCGAAAATGAATTCTTTTGTTCTGCCTTCTGATATATCTTACTGTACAATGACCACAAGGCATATGAGTTTGTAGGAACGATGTTTGTATTATTGATAACCATAACGATAATGCAAAAGAGGGCATTTCCGAGCTATTTGCGACATGAATCTTAAAAATGAAATTTACGTTACTTGTTCTTTAATATTTTATGAAATTTAGAATGTGCAATGTCTGAAGTTAATTCTACTTACTTTGATTTTCTGCACAAGTTGGTGGAAAGTCATGAAAAAATGTGATTTTTCCCAAAAATGAGCATTTTGCATCCCGGACAGGACAAACACATTTTTTTAAAATTTTATATTAATGAAAAGATATTTACACCCATTCTATGTGTAGACATAATAAGCATTTCATGTAAATTCAGGAAATGGTTACCATGGCAACCCCTCTGGAAATGCTTTCTTCTGATTGGCCGTCATAAAAGGCAATTGTCCT
>JZLH01S0003671.1:123664-136907 GCA_001188425.1 Eucidaris tribuloides | reverse complement strand
TCTCGATTTCGTGTTTCAGTATGTATACGTATTTCTTGTACATTTGGCCCATAATATCGAAATGATACAGGTATAGAATTTGGTATAGAAAGGAGAACATTTATTCCGTTGTTACTAGTAATGGACATTTAAAAACTTATGATTAGGAAAATAGAGAATAGGCTCTGATGGGCGTCGGGATGAAGATGATGACTGTACAGGAAACGACATTTCTGCCATTTATTTCTATCAGTACCACACTCAATATCACATGGAAAGTCCTGACTCCTGAAAACATTTGTTACTCCGGGGTTGAAAGGGTTCCATCGAGGATCTCTTGATGGGACCATTGCGACGTAAGCTTGGGGTGTAGGCGGATCACTGTCGTATTATATGGTAGAATCCATGTAACATGACAAAGTAGATAACTGGGTCACGTGAAGCACGAGTTCGCACTACATGTATTTCAATTTCGAATAGGATGAGCCCGCTACTCCAGTACTTGTGACCTTGTGAATCCACCTTGGGTGGATAAGCCCGCTTCTGAATGAATACACATTCCCAGTGATAAGAAGAAGCCAAAGTATCTGTAAAAAGATCTTCGTGCACGTAGTGTCCTCATGAACCCCGAATATCCATAAAATAAGTTCATGAACTTATATTAGGTGAAAACACTTGTTCGGGCCAATAATTATTTCCTCCTGTCTTGATCATCAATCATAAAAGGATGACGTCTTGAGTACCAAGTGGCGGGCCCAGCAGCCCAGACGATGTGCGAAGCTAGTAAATCAAATGCCTGGACAATTTAGGTGAAAGGTTTGCGTATGCGTGGCGGGAGAATTCATCCACGTGTTCAGAATATAGTATGATTGTAGTATATGTTTTAAATTTTTGCACATTCGACAAGTTAAATCCCTTTACGAGTTTTGTGTCAGTATAGAATTCCTGTCTCTCCCAGCGCAAGATGTTTTCGAATAATGTAAGTTCATGAACTTATTTATGGATGTTCGGGGTTCATTGAGGACACTACGTACACGAAGATCTTTTACAGATACTTTGGCTTCTTCTTATCAACTGGATTGTATTCAGCAGCGGGCTTAATGCACCCAAGGTGGATTATCAAGGTCACAAGAACTGGATACTGGGCTCATCCTATTTCGAAATTGAAATACATGTAGTGCGAACTCGTGCTTCATGTGACCCAGTTATCTACTTTGTCATGTTACATGGATTCTACCATATAATCACGACAGTGATCGATCATCCGCCTATAACCCCAAGCTACGTCGCATGGAAGTTGCAAGGGTCCTCGATGGAACCTTTCAACCCGGAGTAAAATTTTTTTCAGGAGTCAGGACTTTCTATGTGATATTGAGAGTGGTACGATAGAAATAAATGACAGAAATGTCGTTTCCTGATATCATCTTCATCCACGCCCATCAGAGCCTATTCTCTATTTCCGCTAAATAACATAAGTTTTAAATGTCCTTACTCATAGTAACGGAATAAATGTTTCTCATTTTTATACCAAATACTATACATGTATCATTTCGAATTATGGCGCCATTATGTCAAGAAAATACGTATACATACTGAAACACGAAATCGAGATATTACTGCTTCTGCCACTAGATGTATGTGATAGCCGAATGGCTTTTGCCAGTTAGCTGCTATGCATGCGTCGCACTGACGATAGTCACGATAAACAATTTCGTTCCTGGAATTTCACGAACTGCAAGAAACCATCAACCAACACTGTGCTTTCAGAAGTAAGTAGTCGTATAAATCCTATTTCAAATGCCTTTAAGTGAACGCAATTCAATTCAAACTACTCCCAATATCCTCAGTGAATCACTACTCAGTGGTTTTCATCACGGTCAAAACGTGAAACTGAAAGTAAAACTGAACGCATTTCAGGCAAGAGCCTTTGATTGCGAAACAGAACGAACAAGAGCGAACAATACGAACGACACTCGACGTATGCGCGGTCCCTCTCTACCCACAAGATGACGAAATGCAAGTGGTAGTTGAAATAACATACATGTACTATATACTCATGGTATGCACAAAATGACGTTATTTGACGAGGGGTCATGGGTATTAATGAACGTACACTAGATGAAGACAATCGGTGAGCGTGGGTTCCAGCCCTTGTTTCATATTTTCTACAAAATGCAACACGTCTGAGAGTGTGCGACTGCCTTCTGTATTTACTTTTGTTATAATTAATGGACAAACGTTGAAGGATATATGGACGACAATGCTTCTACAATCACAACAGAATTTTAGCCATGAATGCAAAGATAATTGACATTTCACGTGAACTATATTATGTCATTAAAATGACATTTCCTGGTTAGTGACAATCGAGTGAAGCAACACAGTGGGGTTTATTAACCCGAGTGCCACCACATCTATCTGTATTCTTGGTCAGTGTCATGTTTACGTATCTGAAACAAGAAGTCAAGGAGTGAGGATTTTTCCTCTCTCATTTCGTGGTGAAATTCAATTATCGACGTTTGATTCAAAAGTTACGTTGTAGAATTTGAACAGATTAGATTCATTGCGAGTACTCCATGAAATTCGCAATAATTCTGGCCAAGCAACGGGATCATTGTCATTTGGGTGGGACGTGGGGTGGAGAGTGGGCTGGGGCACTCGTGTAGGCAGTGTCACGTACTCTGGCAGTGTTAGGCACATCATCAGATCTGAATTTAATCGCTAATGATTATTGATCATTATCCTAAATCTCTCGTAATATATTTCTGTACATGTATCACCTACATATAATTCAAGTGATGCATGTTCAGAGCACCGTATATAAATTGTCGCAATAAAACGCCCTGTTGCTCACGGAAATTGTTGTGCTGATGTCGAGACTTTGGTCTAGACTGAATAAAAAAATAAACATCTCTAGTTCTACTCAACACTTGTTGGCACAATGCCAAGGACTAGGACATCTGTCAAGTTTAATCACGAGATCAATATATCTTTGCAGACGGTCCAACTGGTCTAATTTACCAACACTAGAATGGTGGAACATTGTACACAAACTGTTCAATAAATTACACTTCAGACAGAAATTATACCTAAATGAACACTAAAATGGGTAGGGTTAATGCATTGGATTGGGGTATGGGAAAGACGAAGCTGTAAATTGGAAAATCATAAGAAAATACAACTTGGAATATGGAAGGCCAGCCTGAGGAATATGCTGTCATGAGACTGAGCATAAAATTGATAGGTTGTAATGCTCAGGAATTTTCCCGATTCGAGATGTGTTTTCTGCTTATTATCACATGTTTCCTGTCGCAGGGAGGTGTGACCGACACAGCTTATTTATCCACTACGTTATTTCAGTCAAGATCAGGTAATCCGACCAACATCGAGAGAATTAGTTTTACCCAATTTTTAACCTATAGCGTAAAATACCAGAACTCTGTCAAACAAGGGAGGTTGGAGATCTTTTAAATGACGTGACTGTTTACACTGCCACTGTTATTACGTGGGAATGATTGTGGAATGAATATGGATTATGAATATAATCTCATCTGTCTGGTCCTGTATGGGCGGGATGTACATCATGTACATTTATTTCATTCCGTGAGCATTAAGACGGAGTCTAAATTAGTTTGCATATTCTCGGTGAACTTGTTAACATGAAAATTAACAATCATTTTACGCCATGTGGCAATTCCGCGAAAAATGTTACGAGCTCCTAAATCATGAAATATGTAATAATTCCAAGAATATATGTGCTACAGTTATAAATTTAGTATCACACAATAGAACTCATCGGAACTTTAATTTGACTGGTATTTAATACATTTGAAGTAATATTTGGACATAATTTCTTCAAAAAAACATTTTCTTGCAAAATATTTTCATCTTTTTGAAAATGCCAATCTTTGATTTGAGTCTGTTTTTCACATCAACAGCACTTCAGAATCAATTTATAGTAGTTTATATTTAGAGAGGATAAAAAAATGATAATATTAGCTTTACATTGGTTATGAAATACTTTAAAGTATAAATATAAGGACCTAAAAAAGTGGTCGAGGTGTAATGTCCGTAACGTTAAAAATGTAATGTCGTCAACGCACATTTATGGTCCTGTATGGGATATACTGATCTGTTGTACTAATTGTCATCCTACACTTAAACAGGTCCTCAGCACCCATTTCACAAGAAAATTGGCTTCACTTCAATTCATGCTTAAGCTCACATTTTTGACAAGTGCATTGGTAGTGTGAAAATCATTGTCCAAAAAAATGTAATGTCCGTAACGGCAAGCATTATGTGTGATAATACAACGATAAGTAGAAACTAATTCAAATTTAAACTGTTACACTTCAGAGGTGACTTGTTTGAGAGTACATGTACCACAAATAGTTTACGAAGTTAATGATGGTTTCTAGAAATAAGCCCCAAAATTGCAAAAAACGTCTGAATGTAATGTCGTAACGCGTGGAATGCCTATATGAGTGCAAGATAAATTAGTTTACGCCAAGAGAGTCAATTGGTGTTTACGAACTTTATGGGTTATAAAGAGCAAACAGAAGCAGTATGTAAAAGAGACACGCTTCGTACTTGCAGTTGCAATACAATATATTATACACACAGATGTTGAATATGCAAGACAGTTATGTTTACGATGGAACGGGAAAAAGCATAGACCTCATAACGTTTGTATTTTCTTAGACTTTAAAGATATGTTTGCAGCATATGGACTCTGAAAAAAATGAAATTTTTTACCAATTCCTCAAAAAGCGCTATTATACAGAAGGCCCATGTCGTTTGATATACATGTAGCCCTAGCTATTTTTGTTCGTACATAAGAGCTAACTGGTCACAAAGGGGAATTTCTTTCCTATTCCCGTGAATGGGATTGCAGTAGCCGCTTTCACAACCCCTGAAAAACATTTTTAACTGAAAATAAGTTTACAGAAACCTAACAATCCAGCAAGGTCTCGGTAACATAACATTGCTTGCTCTCTCAGAGGAAACCAAGGTTGATCTCATATGACCTTTTGTCCACAATGTCATTCAGTCGATGTGAAAGTATTTATAATAGAAATAGCACAGATTGGAACTATACGTTCCTTTAATTTAGGACACATTGCTCCCACTGTGAAAGCATACGTTTAAAGTTTGACTGACTGCGAAAATTTCATATTTGGCTCATTTGCTGTACAAATCTGCGAATGCTTTGACAGTGAAATTGTTGTGCAGCTCTCTGTAGGAATCTGTCTAAACACTATTACAAAAATAAGTTCCCTTTTTTGAAAATTCATTACTTTTTACGAAATGGTTTCGAGCATGAATAACTTTTGGCAGGAGTGTTTCTGCACTCATTGACTAACTCTGTGTGAAAATTGTTGGATTCATCATCAAGTCTGCTGGTGAGCACGTATTAAAGGCAAATGTTCAGCTTTTCAAAAGTCACAAGGTCATTTTGATGGGATTTGTGATGCAGGGATTTGACAAATTATGTTTCTAGTTGAATGATTAAGCACTATTTATGTTAATCAGCTATCGTATTGCCAGAAATTCTTTTTGGCACTTTTCGCTATTACGCTTCAGTGAGCTCATTTAACAATTTACATCCATCCTCAATTTAAAATTGTAAATCATTAAGTTTATTGAAAGAATTTGAATCGCATATTTTCTTCGCAAAATTGTGATCTTTATCACGGTGTATGGACATAGAGGTTTTGTACCATTCAGGGTTCAGTGAACACGACTTTAAATAAGCAAAATACGATTTATTACATTATTTTGGCATAGAAGATGACTCCTGTGACATTTGAAAGTTGACATGTTTGCTTTTTTTTTATAATTCTGTTTTATTGCTATGTTGCTTTAATCATTGCTAACTATATTCATGGCTTAACGGCAAATCAATCTTATTTTACACAGAGGTTAGTCAAGGAGTGTGGAAATGTTCCTGTAGTTATTTTGAAACTTATTTCATGGAAAAAGTTATAGCGTATTTTGAAAAGGGGACGGATATTATTTTTTGTAGTAGTGTTTGATAGGACCAGATATTAATTCGAATACTGGTAAATAAAATGCTCGTTTCTTTTCAAGTGAACAATTCAGATGATCCTTCCAGTTCCAGCCTGAATATATTGTACACTCTTACTGACTCTAGCCGTTGGAAAAGCTTATCACCAACATCATTTGTCGCTGATCGCACAAAGGGTTAGGGTTTACGGTTATTGCATTGGGTTTCCAGTTCAGAGTAGTCGTTTAGGGTTAGTGCTAGCTTGCGGTTAGGGTTGAGGTCAGGGTGAGTGCATGAAGTAATCGTCGATTTTTATTTGGTCGACTGGGTAAATGTTCGGATTATTTGTCTTCAACTTGCAGTTATCCCCAGACATCATGACGACATGTCATGATCCACTTCGCCATGCATGAGCTTTCACTATGCTGCTAGTACTAGTAGTACCATGGAGGGTAGAGAGGCCAGTTCGCTTAACTTTGTAAAATTTATTGGATTAAAAGTTTACCAAAATGTTACCAACATTTGAGATTAATTATGTGTCCGACAGTATTGGGCTAAACTCTTACCCATTCAGAATTTGCCTTTTGTTGGGTATTTACAATTACCATTCATTTACCAGTAAATATTCCATCTGTCTTTTTCCCACAATTTACCCACAGAGTTAAATTATGTGTTCGACAAACTATTGGGTAACTTTACCAATCCAGAAATTTTAGAAAGTATATAAATAATGAAAACTCATTCTTTCGGAATCTAGATTTTATTTGTCTTCCACTATATTGTTTTACATTATGAGCGTCTATCCTAATTTCTAACTTTCCTACAATCACATATCCTAATCCATATAACTAATCCAGGGTAATTAAGTCTGCACTCTAAGCACCATACTTGTTCCTATATATACAACTACTTTCAGGCCAAGAAAAGTCAGCTAGGTTTACCCGGTCTTTTTTGGCAAAACAGTGGTCCCTTATTTAAAAGATTATCTACTTCCGATGAGTTTTTATTTGTTTGCCTTACTTTTGTTAACACTTGATTTTACATACTAGTCATTGTTATGTCTGGAATTATTTTAAATTGTATTATGCAAGCTTGACTGCATTTGTACCAGTTATGCAATTAGATATGAATTTGCATAAGCTAAGTTTCTGCTCGCCTGGCATGTATGACTACCTGTAGCGTTAAGTGTTTCATCGCGCTAGCTATTGCTGAAATCTTTCCCGTTAGTCATTATTGGAAATTAATTAATTGACGTTACAAACCTACCCAACACACGCCAGACAAACACACACACTACCAAAACAACAACACAAACACACACACAAACATCACACAATGCACAACAACAAACAACACACACACGCAACATACAATAATCAAACACACCATACACACTTACACATCATACCTACATCACACACCACACACAACACACCACACAACAAACACACAATACAAACAGGCTACAGTAACACACATGCATTAACACCACAACACACACACACACACAACACAGGTAATACATACCAAAACGATATCACGATACAATTCCACAATGAGAAGACACACTCGAAATCGCACACCGGTATACAGATCCATTCATAACGAACACAGACGTGAATAACTCACACACACACACACACAAAAACACACACAACCCACACACCACACACCACACACACCACACACACACACAACACAACCCAGTTTAGTTACGCACAATACGCGCATCGATTCATCGTGTTTATCCCCAGGCATTTTCTTTACCCTAACTACTACACACAACACCACACATAACCCCCCCACAACAAGCACACACACATTTCACTCACATTACACAACACCAAACACGACACGCACGCACCTAGTTCATTTAAACAATACGCTGAAGAATCGATTCAGCGGTGTTTTCCCCGGCATTTGGCATAAAGAAAAAGAGATACATAACGTTGGTGGTATGCATTGAAGCAAACGCTTGGAGATTTACAATTTTTTACCCGTGTTCACAATTTACCTTACCATTATTTTTCCAATTTCATGTTCGCCTCAGTGGTTTCCCGATATTGGAGCGACATAAATATATACAATGTTGGGTTAAATGCATGTAGCAAAGCAGTTGGGAAAGTTTACCCACTTTGACCCAATTTTGATTTCCAGTATAGGTTTATCCATATTTTTTACAGTGTACTGCGCCGACAACAAACATGGATCATTTGGTTCCATGTGCTTTATTCACGACGCCGACTCCTTTACGGACTCACAAATTCGCATCTGGAACGAATTACATTAAAGGCGGTCTGCGTTTCTGTAATTATCGCAGGATTTCTTGAAACTTTGAACTTCGCGGTCATGTTTCACGAGTCTTTTCAGAGGGTACTGCGCGCGGTGGATTATAAACCTTGAACCCACATGTGTCCTCATAAACAAAAGCTTTATAGTATGTATATTGTGTATGAATGTGATGGGTGTGTATAAAAAGGTTATTGTTGTTAAGTTACTTGTGTGTGTGTGTTGTATTTAAAATTCATGTTTCCACTTAATCAAAAAATGACCGTATTATCGACCGCGTTTTCGTGGAGGTATAACTAAATTCGCCTCCTAGTGTTTTCTCTTCCCCCCATTTAAGGAAAATCGGCGCTCTGCGTTATATGTGTAAGTACTTGCTTGTGTTGTGTGTGTGTTGTGGTGTGTGTGTGTGTGTGTGTGTGTGTGTGCGTGTGTTGTGGTTGTGTGTGTGTGTGTGTGCTGTGTGTTGTCTGATGTGTGTGCGTGGTGTGGGTGTGTGTGGTGTGTGCTCTGTGTGTGTGTCGTGCCAATTTGTTGTGACGCTGTGTGCGCCGTGATATTTTGCTTATCATTAAAGTGATGGTAACATTTGTGGAGCTTCAATTAAAGAATTGTAAACTTGGTATCTGAGTACAAGTAGTTGTTCAAATGGCAAATAAATCACCTAGATACAAAGGTTTGGAAGTTACACTGCAATGAGCAAGTCTATTACATGAATAAACAATAATCGGGGGCGAGTTTTATTTACCTAGGTGTAACACTAAGTCTTGGGAGGAAATTAAGGCAAGTGAATCTGGTCAATTAGATTTTCACTTTTTAAAGCACTTAATAATTCATTTTGAAATACATTTTTTCAGCGGCGTGCATTTTAGACCCTTATCAAAGACACTGGTAGCATGGGGATCATGCGGCAGAATTTTTTAACTTGTTAGGTAATCGTTAGCCAATACCTTTAAACACTTGCTTTGGAGTTTTGTATTGATTTCTTGTTTTCCAGATCAAAAAACTCACTGGAAAATGGCCAAGAAACTATTATGAATTGCTTTCAAACTATGTTGGTAAAATATATAACCCACATTTCACATTCAAAATTCCTATAGTTATGGCATTCATCTCCTATACAGCATCTGCGTTATGAATTCTTATTGTCTACTGTGAGGTTCTCAACACGATGAGCAACTTATCTTTGATTCTTTTCTGTGTTTCCGCCATTAGATATTGAACAAGCTTGCGAAAAGCCCTGTTCATCACGATCCATCCTCCCTTTAGCAGTTTACACAAACTTCAGGTGACACACGCTCATACTATTTTATTCATGGATTATCTTTCGATGTGGGCAAATATTTTCATATTCTACCCTCCAAATGTCAACAATACAATATCTGAACAAACTTGCAAACAGGAAGTGTGAGCGCAATGGCTTGAGACTTACTGTTAGCCGCGGGGTATAGCGATGATTGACAGCCGCTATTTGCTGGTCTCCGAGACTATATGAGTAAAGCGAATCAACACTGTTGTTACTTTCTGTACCTGATATTTGATACACATCGATGATCCCTTGAACCTTACCAAAAACACCACTAACACTCCACGGTATTATCGCACAAAAATTGTATCAAACAGTCACGACGTATTCTTCAAGGTAAGTACATCATCGTTAATCGGTAATGAGGCCCAAGTTCCTTTATTATTTGTTCAGTTGATTACATGATTTCCATCTCATTCAGGAAATACTTTCATTCCTTCCTAAGACATATACGATATATACTGAACGAAATGCAAACGAAATGTTGAAGCATGAGGCTTGAAAGCCCTGTCAGCCGAGGGTGTATCAGCGGTTAATGACGGATATTGACACCGGTGTGATATGATAATTGCTGGGTCTCTCGAGAACAATGAGACGGAAAGGAATTCTACACTGTTTTACTTTTTATTATACAGATATTTCAATACAAACATCTATTGTCCTGGAACATATACAAAAGCACAATCACGTACCACACACACATGGCCTATCAAACGCACAAATTTGTATCAACGCAATACGGGTCACCTTTTTTGAGTCTATGTAAGTTTCATCTGGTGATTTTGAAACGCGACTGTTTTTGCGAATTACCAGAATGATTTGAAAATAAAATTGGGTTTATGAAAGTGGAGTTTAATTAATAGACTATGTGTACAAGAGATTTGAATGAGGTATTTTAAAGACACTATACTAACTATTGTGGCCAAGACCTCTGGTAAAAAAAAATAATTAGTCTTTGGCTATTGACGATACATGACGCGACGAGTGTTTGAAGGACAATAAACCCTAGAAGCACAGGTCAGAGTCTTCACAGCAGTTAGCTGTCACTTTTAAAGTATTATTAAAAATTGGCCATGATTATTCTCGGCCGTGATGAAAATTCTGCACACACCAGTGCATGTTCTCTGATAAGGGCACAAAGTGGTTATACAACAAGAGCCTAAAATTTTGAAACAACAGACAGGATTCAGCCTAACATCACTTTTTAAATCTTAAACAGTTGCAAAATACATACTGGTTAGTTGCCAGGCTCGGCAGACATTAAAAGTACATTTTGGCAATCGCAGCAAGTTTATTGGTCTGAAAGTGTTATGTACATTAATCTTGGTGTCTTCTTCATTGCTTTTTTATTGCTTCTAGATCTTAAATTCACTTTTTTGAAAATATCTTCATTGTGCGGTGGGAACCATGCCCAAAAGAACAAAACATTATAAAACTTTTGGGAGATATAGCCAAAATTATGGACCCGAGTTATGTACATATATACAGTTTACTCTATCCTATACATCCAACTTTCTTTTCTTATTGAATTTAGTTGTAAAAATTATGATATCATTGCTGTCAGTGAACCCCAGTATGCTATAAGCAATGCAGGCACAGAGCGTGATATTTCCTATGAAAAACTTTCAGAAATTGCCATCAGATAACAAAATTCATGTTCTAGCCAAATGTTTATGGCGTTACATATTCACGTGGCTGTCCTAATTTTTATGGTCTCATCTTTTAAGTACTTTTTTCTGCCAAAATACCACTCATATCATCATTGTTATCCATCTTTTATTGACATGAAACACTTTTAACAAATTTGTAAATGTTTTGGAGTCCGTTTTAAAACATGACATGTACATAACCAGCATAAGTGTCGAGTTTATGTACTGTCATCATATTGGGTCAATTGCCTCGTTGGCGGGTCGCTTCTCACCAATTTACTCTTGTACACGTAGTGGTTTTATATGAAATTTATTAGTGCTGGCAACAACTAGTTGATAATCGTTTATTTTATTAGTGAATTGCCATTGTTGTGTTCGTAACATAACTGTCAGTCACTGTTACATAACTCAGTGTCCATTTAAGACCAATTTTGAAGTCCATATAGGCTTAAAATATGTAACTATGTAGATGGTTTGCATTTAGGTATTAGGCGCCTGATATTTCTGATTGATCTACGGAAATATTATGGTGTTGAAGATTATTTTACATTTGTTATGTAGATAACTTGGCACCAAAATTTCCGGTATATTCAATTACCTGTAAAATATTAAACTCACTTCCATGTTTGCGTTTGAATTCATTTTGAAGTAACTTTACTGATAAGGTACATCTAAACACATTTATGATGGGCTATTATAAAAAAAATAATTGACTCACTTTCAACAAGTTTTTTTTTCATCTTTATCATCAAACAATTATAACAAATGTTTTTCAGATTTTATAACTTTTATCATTAAATCGGTATTCTAATCTAAACGCCACTGGTGGTATTTGGGCAGTTTCCACGCTGAGAGTGGACAAAACAAAAAACTCATAAAATGTTTATCTCAAATCATTTTAACATTTCAGTGGTTTTGATTGCCTTATGAATTAAAAGAATGATAGGGGGTCAATCATTTGCGCCAACTTTTGGTTACTTGAAAGCCATCTTCTAGGAGGCACAAGCAACGTACACAGAATGCTATATGTGGGTACAATATAAAAAATTCTTCGTTTTATGCAAAAAACAGCAAAATTGCAATTTTTTCAGCAGTTTTTCCTTGAAATAGTGTGAAGCATTTAAGTACATGATAACTGTTGTTCTTTTCCAACAAAAGTTTATTAACTTGAAGATATTTTCAGAATATCTGATCATTCCGTTACCGTATTTTCCGTTACCAAGCAGTAAATCCACTAATTGAGCTGTAACCTTAATTAGGTCCAAAATTAGAAATGCCTTAGTTCATGAATCAATTATTATGTAAGACTCCCAGTCTCAAATTTACACCTTTAAAACACACTTCAATCATATAATTCACAGGTCTTGGAAAAACATCTTTCTTGTGAAAACCATGTCTCTGTTTAGCGTCATTCGTTACCAAGCTCATTATATATGCAAGATTCATTAACGGAATGATTTGTGGTGGAAACAAAAATTGAGAGAATTGAGTAAACTAGTAAATATGATATGCATAAATTGAGGTGCATTTTGAATTGTATACATTTTTGTTGTACACTGGTAAGAAAGGTCCAAAATGAGTCTGAATGTCTATTACCGTTTAACCATTTGAACTTGCCATTTTTTCTTTTTTTTTTAACTGTAATCATTTTATGATCTACGGTGTATGTAATCTAATAATTCAAAATCTGGCTACAATTATTCTATATACATTTAACTTTACCCAGTATTGTAGTTGACTGCAATGTGATAAACTACTTTTCAGTCTACTCACATGTTCCAAATACAACCCTGTAATTCATTTAATAGCATAATTACTCTAGAAAAATGCCATAGTAATTAATGGTTATTGAAGTAGATGACTGCCGATTTATTCGAGTTTACAGGTCGTTAAGTTGGAGTTCATATACTATCTGTTGCCATATTGTAAGTTGAAGGTGAATATTTTTGATGCACTTTCAGTGACCCCTTAGAGTTTTGTTTCCTGTACCTATACCCTTTAATGAATATCTCTCTT
>JZLH01S0003671.1:97330-105262 GCA_001188425.1 Eucidaris tribuloides | reverse complement strand
AAAAAAGGCGAAATTACTTCACGTGGCAGTGCCAAATTAACAACTATTGGAAGCACTGTGTACAAAGTTGTACACGAGACCCATGTATTACCGCAGATATCGCCTATCTTGACTGGTATGCCGACTGTAACAACAAGAGCCATTTTCTTCGGAGGGCTGGAAGCCACGAAATGGGAAGCGAGTAATTTCGACTTATCACGTGACTTTGTTTTATGTGTAGCGGAGCCCAGGAGGCTGCCCGCAATGTATTCAGCGCCCTCTTGTGTTGTTTTATTCTTTGTGTTTATGATGTGTGTTGTATAACAGGAATCTGCCACAGTGCTTGTATTTTATTGCTGCATTTTTCTGATCTTCCAGCCTACATGTAACTGCTTGTGAATTCATCATGTATCACTCTACGATGTTCTGCGCATCTCCGGCTGTTCTACGTGTTCGTGTTTCATAATTGCAGAATACATGTATATGTGGTAAAGATATCATTTAGTACAAAGAAGTATTTGTACAAGAATATGATATACATGAAGCACATATATGTACCTTTTTCTTTAGATAAGACATATTTTAAAGAATGTCATTAAACTTATGTCATTATTTCTAACACAAGATGTGTTACAAGCTATTTGGAAGAATTTTGTAACCTGATTTTACTGCAGTGATAGAACTAAATAATAGTGCTCTACTCTGCTATCAGATTTAAAACTTGATGTGATATATTCATACTTGGTCTATTTAACATTCCACTATAAATGCAGTTTCTGTGATAAAAACCAGTTTAGGGCAAATTTACCAATTATTTCTTAAGAAACAAGGTATTATTGTAATCTCAGGCAGTGCTTTCCCCACACCAAGACGTCATTGTGTTGTTGTTGTTTTTATAAGTGAACAGCTGATACTGTGAATTCTGTGTGTGATACAGAACCTCCTGAAACTACTGAAGTAACAAGAATAAGTATTATACGGGCAAGTTATGTACTTAAACCAGCCAAATTGATCTACTTTCAACATCCTATTACAGCGTACATTTGTTCCATTTATGCATGTACAAATAATAATATCCGTTCAGTATTTTAGGGTTAAACAGCTAATTTTACCTCTTTAGCATTAATACAGAAATGTAAAGCAATACAGTGATACTGTAGCTGTATTGGTTTTGAAAACGTGCATCATTATCAAATATTTTGGTTAACTATTACATGTTTTCTATTGCATGTGTGATGGAAAGTATGTGGTTCTGCAACTCACAAAATAATATAAAATAATGTAAAATAATGCTTCATACAATTATTGTGTTTACTACAGTAGCACAAATGATAATAATGAACTAAATTTGCAAGTAAACAATTAATTGATTAAGAGGTTGATAAAATGCACAGTAAATTAAAAGAAGAATAGGTTACACTTCGTCTGAAATAAGTTGAACTATCATTATTGATATTTTCTCATTATTAATGAGTTGAAATATCATTATTAAACATTCCAGAGGTGGTTGCGTTGCAGGAGTTCTCTTCTCAGTGATCAGTTACTGCCAAGTTTTAGATATTTTGATGGTGCCTTTATTGTTGCAACCACTGCTCAACAGGGTCATAATTATCAGGTATGATAGCCACTAGTATAAAACTGCTCGTCTGAAACACACAATAACAGGATGCTGATTCTTGGAAATAAAGGTCATCTTGAAATCAAAATACAGGGTGGCCCAGAAAACGGAAAACCCGGTACATTTACATTTATGGTCATTTCCTAAAATCATGGCTCATCATTGTGTCATCTGATAAACTATTTTTGCTTTGCAAAATTGCCTCTAAAATGAATACTACTGAATGAAAATTGACGATCTAAGTGTCGTATTGCTTAGAAAAGAACACGTTAACAGATGAAGGGAAAAATAGGTGTTTTTTTTTTTTTGGATAATGAGGGGGAAAAATTGATGAATTAAGTGTCCCGTTTTTTCCGGGCCATACTGTATACAGGATATAGCTGTACAGCTTAGGTTTCATTTGTGTAGTGTGTGACTAGTGTTATATTCGAGGCCATTTTCAGGTGGCCTTGGTGTCGGTCTTGGTCCAAGTCACCTGTACAGTGCGTTCCAGAAAAAAAAACGGAACCCTAAAACAAAGGCTAATGTGGAAGCAATTCGGCGTATGATTGAAAAAAAAAATGTTTAAAATAAACTTTGACTTATGCTCTTCCAAATGATACCTCAAGCAAACTTATCTATTCATGCATCTTTGAGTACCATGACTTTGAAAATTTCATGTCGAAAACCATTTGCTGTACTTTTTGGTTTGAGCACACCATTATGTTCATCTCTTTCTTTTCCTGATGTGCTTAGTGTCAAAGCCGAAAAGTGTAGCAAATAGTTTTTTACAATAAAATTTCAAATTTATAGTACTGGGTGATCCATGAATGAGTAAGTTTGCTCAATGTATCATTGGAAAGAACAAATTGATTTTCAGCATGTTTTTTAATCATACGCCCCATTGCCTCCGGATAATAAGTCTTTGTTTTAGGGTTCTGTTTTTTTTCTGGGACGCACTGTACAAACCCTATGAAGAGGTTGTGTTTTGGGGCGGCCTCTGTCTCGGATATACATGTAACACTGTCTGTGACGTAAAAATGTAAAAACGTTAAAAGGTACTAGTTATTAGTTACATTATTAACAAGAGGGAATTGTATTCTTGTATTATGCTAATTGAAATTAACATGTCTGTCCTATTATGTCAGATTTTCGCAAAACATGTAACGCAAGTTCAATACTATTTTCTGTTCAATTTTATTTACATTTTGTTTTAATAGTGTACAGATATGTATTGAATGTGTAACTTTCTTGTTCACTTCGTGATCTGGAAATATTCTTGAAAGCAGATATTTCTAATGTTTGACAGCCTTTTTGTGTACACTATGTGTAGCTATCATGATATTTTGTCCCGATGCAGTATGTGAAATTCGTAACTACATTTTTCGTTTAGTGTTTCTTATCTAGCATTTCGTTTCCATTTTGTTTTAGTTAGTTTGTGTTTGTACGTGTCAAAATTGTCTTTGTGTTTACACTTTAAAAAAAATATTATAAATATTATGTATATGTTCACATATTTGTATATTCTCAATATTACACTGCGGAGGCCTTGAAGGTATTAACAAATTCCATATATAACAGGGTCTGCGGTAATCTGTACATAGTTCCTATGTGATATGTTCATTGTCATTTTTGCAAAGAGAATCTAATTATCGAATGTGTAAGTATGTTTTGTCATTTTAAATATAAAAAAGGTTCGCAGATTTCAATATAAAGTACATAATGGCTGTTTGAGTTTAGCGTTAAAACCAGATAAGTAAAGTTGAGGTCTTGTCCTGCAATTCTTTCTTTCTAGTCCACGAGCCTAAATTGCGTTAGCTTATTTCTATATTTAAGTGTAGAGTGCTACAAGAAATCACAGCCAGGTCGTGCCTTGTAGTGTTATGATATGAGATTATCTTTATTATTGGACCACTGTGGTATCAGTTTAAAACGCAGATATCGTCAAAATTATTAGTGTGTGACGTAAGGAAATTTAACTTTCTTGTGTATAATCACGAACTCGATGAAATTAAATTGATACAGATATGTTCACTGTGTTACCATGCCATTAGATCAAGGTTAAATGCGGTGATTTTGTGTATTCTAATCAAGTTCCATAATGTACATGTGACTGTACCAAATATACAGTTTCAGTTTTGGATAACGCATTCGGCAGACAGTAGATCAGCCGATTTATTACTTTAATCAAGAAGATATTTTGATATAAGTTCGCGTTTTATTGATTGCAGTAAATTAACGTCTTTTGCACCAAAGACAAGTCACTCCATAATGAATTATGCATTAATAAAACACGAATGTGTTATGGTTTTCAGGGAATGTTCGTATCTATTGGACATCGTGATTTTTCCATGCCACTTTTGGACTTCGGAATGGAGACAAATCAATCTTGTAATGTTCTCACACGAATTAATAAGATGGTAGTTTAAAATAGAAGTGTAAAATAGAATGCAAGGCGTTAACTTACGGTCCACCGCAAAATCTGCAGTGTTAAATCTAACACCCATGGTGTTACCAGTATAGAAACCAGAATGTTTACTCTCAACATCCTTGAGGTTAAAGTTACACTATTGCTGTGAAGGAGTAATTCTTTGAGTGTTAAAAACAACACAAGGAATGTTAAGATTTAACGCAATATTGTATCTGGTAATGTATATTGAGCCAACACCAAAGGAGTTAAATTCAGCACCCCAGTTTTTGTAGTATATGAGTGGACAATTACTGTTCTATTCCCGCTTGCAAAAGAAAATCGAAATGAACCTGTATATTTTATCAAAAGTTATAAATGTGCATATGTTTTGGATTTGTCTATTGAGGGTCAAAAAGTGAGATTATGAGCAGTGTACTTTGACTTCAGCATTGTAAAATTGCATGACCGTAGTCCGCATAGCTGGTGTTTCCGATTTGTTATTGACATTAGAAGGAAATGTAATTGTAATTCGTTGCGTTGTATAGTGCATGATGAAATAAGTTGTGGCTTCGTTCTTTCACTGTCCAGTTCGCCTGTACTTTGATCGGAGTGAGATCGTTCGACGGTATATAGCCCTTATCGAAGTCCGATTGTGTTTGGGTTTGTGACTCTGATCATTTCCGTGACAATATCCTGTCGGCAGTGGAATAATTGGAAATTTTACCAATAGAATCAAGTGACCTGTGCATTTATCACAATAGGAGGGATTGCGTAGTTCCTGATAAACAAACAGTGTCTCGGCATTTTTATCATCAAAATGTGTCGGGTATTCTACAGATTCCTTCGGTTTGTTTAATAGTTCACGCCATTGCCATAGTAAAGAAATCAGTTGTATTACTTTCATAGCATTGGGAAAATTGTAAATACAATGTATAGCTTAACTATCGTGCGGATTACACGTTAGTTAACGTCGTACCGTGCGATAGGTGAAGGTTATGCTCACTTCCCGTACACGAGTCGCAAGCTAGGAGCTTGACATAATTGGGAGAAGTACAAAATGCCTCAAGAAACAAATGAGTTGAAACATATGTCAATATATACACCAGCTGGAGTGTATCTCCAGGCTGGAAGAATTTTTCTTGAATTTCTTTATTTGTGGAAAAACAAGCGTTCATTTACTAGTATTGAATTGATCTGGTGCCCTGATAAAATTGACTCACCAAATTAGCCTGTCACAATGAATACAGATCAGATGGGGATTAATTAGAAAGTAATAAACATATGACCACATAAAATTTATACAGTACAAGCTTTGAACAGTAGTTCTATCCGAAAGTAAGAACTTCTTCAGTGTTAACAAATAATTTGTTTTAATGATAACACAGAGTTGGTACCACAAAGGTTGTAGTGTAGGTCGTGTCACAGGATCAGGAAATTTTGAGAACTTTCGATTGTGTGCATAAGAATCATGTTACATCTGAGAGTGGACAATGTGGTTTCCGAGAAAATTGTGTCAAAATTTGTATTCGTTGTTGACAGTTGTGGCAGTTTAAACCAGTGATCATGAATTTCACAACGATCTTTATCAAGCTTGTATTGTGTTTGGATGATTGTTACGTTTGTTGCATTACGATTGTGATTACAGTGTGCTGAAGGGCAAAGAGGTGTAAAATTTGGTGAATTTGTAAATACTAAATTTTCGTTGTTTGCTTCGTAGCGAATTTTGATTATCATTTACGTAAATGTACGCTTACGTAAAATGTTCTTTGCGCATTTGACTGTGTTTTTGCTCTTTCGGTGTTGTATCTTGAAAGCGTTGATTGCAGTAGATTTACCAAGTGCACAGATACTTTCAGTCTCGTACCTTGAATGATTCTGATTTGCTAAAATCATATAAGAGAAATTTACGTAAATTTTACATTTTGTTTTTGTTATGTAGCGTAACGGCGGGAGTAAGTATTACATGAGGATGATTTAAAGTCGCATGTCAAAACGGAATATAATGGACAATTTTTTTAATGATATACACAGTTATTTCACTTATCCAGCAAAACCTGCCGTGTTAAATCTGACACCCAGAATTATGCAATATGGATACCACCTTTGGTATTTGCAGCACTTTGGGTTAGGACTAATTATTTCGGTGTTAGAAAAAAAATTATAAGAAGAGGACTTTAAAATCGAATACCTGCATGGATATTGGACAAGACCCTTATTAAAGACACTATATAACACTGTGGAAGACCCGTTTAAAAAATTGTCGAACTTTGCTATCTGACATATCTGACAGTGTTTGAATGGACAAATAAACACCCTAGAACACAAAAGTTTTGACAGTTATGCTGTCACTAGTACAATATGTGCAGATACAAATTGGCACATTAATTTTATATCGGGCGATAGGAAATTCTGCAACACAGCAGTCTATGAAGAAAAGCTGGAATGGTCTCTCAATGATTTTCACTTTTTAAAAGCACTTAATAATTGTTTTACACTGCAATTTTTTCAGGGCTTCATTTTTAGACCGTATCAGAGACACTATAGTAGCATGGGGAATCATGTAGCTCAGATTTTTTAAACTGGAAACATTGTTATACAATGCCTTTAATACCTCGTTTGTTTTCTTGCTTTTTTGCGAATTACACAGTTTGGGTCAAGATCTTTATGAATAACTACATTTTCTTGTCAAGTATAACCCAAATTTTCGTTATGATTGCAATCTAGATGACTCCTGAAGGAAAGTGACTAGTGTGTCTTTTGAGTGCCTGTTACGTGTATGCTGTAATTTCAGCTCAATATACAGTAATATGTTGTGCGTATATCGGGGTTTATCAGTTATAATGCAGATTATGTCATCTCTTTACTTATACTGCCGATTTGGAATCAGCGAATAGTTATAACTGAAATATTCTCCATGATTTTTTGACAACACGTATTAACTCTTATCATGCTGCACAGTTCTGTACATGTAGTAGAAGTGGTTGTAGGTAACAAACGTATAAAGTAAGTATTTACAGTTGTACATGCATAGCGTTTTTGTCGTTAAGGTTGTGTATTAACGACCAGGGGTATATGTCAGAAAAATAATGCCCTTTGATTCTCATTTTAGCTTAACGCATCGGTTGTAAGCATAATAATCAGAACTGCCCTTATACGTTTTTTGTATTACGAGAAAATTCAAACGTACAATGTGCTCAGACCAAGAAAAACAATTCATTCAAACTCTCACTAGGACGATGTCCTAATTAAGTCGTGTTCCTGAAGGTACCACCCGCATTGATTTTAAGTCTAATCAACGGCAAACTCGTGATGAATTAACTCACGGAGTAATTCATGCTGTTATTCTTTATTTTGCACATTTTTTTTAGAAGGGTATAGTGGTAATTCTGTTCACTTGATAACATTTATCGCTGCTATGCAGCCTTGTCTTTATTATGCGCACGTCGGATGAAGTGTTCACTATATAGCATTAGTTTAACCATGGCTTTACTCAAATATTTGACATCTCATGGAAATTCTACCCGAACACTCGGGTACTTTAGGAAAAAAATAATGAAGATGAATTGTCATGTACTTACACATAAATCTTTACCATAATCATGGTTACACGTGCATAAACTGCCTACACGAAGAGGTACCCTTCCAGTATTGCTACGAATAACACTTTCCCCCAAAAAATACTAGCCTTGAGGTTGCGATAGTTAAAACCCACCGCACACTACACGATCGGTCTACGATCCGAGTTTCGGAAGAAAGTGGAATAGCGATTGATATAAACATTTCAAGACATCACAATTTGTTTATTAAGGTTCTGAATAGTCATACAGATAATGAAATCGAAAATATGGCCCGTTTCGAGCTCTCTAGTCGGAGGACTAGCCAAATTGGCTCCGAATCGTAATGACGTCAAAGAAGTCCTACGATTGTCTACGATTTGAAAATAATC
>JZLH01S0003671.1:92330-94830 GCA_001188425.1 Eucidaris tribuloides | reverse complement strand
GTCAATGCGATAGAAGTGATATAATTCCCTTTCTTATCCAAATCCAATTAATTAATTTCCATGATTTTACGAAAATATATTTGTCAAAGCTAATATTGATTGAACTATTTAGTTGTTTATTTGGTCTAATTTACACAGAGTAGCCCTTCAGTCTATAAGATACATCAAAATTTTTTTTAAAAAACACATAAAATTAACCCGTTGCCTCCGAGATTCTGAAAATCCCATCGAGTTAACACAGGGCACATCCGGTTCCGTAGCCAACGGGTTGGAGAACATAAATTAAAGTTTCAACACATTCATGTAAATATTTACAGCATATCATAAAGTATATTATTTTTCATATAAATTTTTGTAATTTAAGTACTATTTACTGTATTTATTGTTTATTTATAAATTTATAAATTTATATATTTATTTGTCTATTTTGTCCTACTTCAAAAGGGTAGTCGTTCCTGGACATCATTAGCCTACACATAAAATAGACGACAAATACAAAAATATAAGATTTAGATGCAAAGTTTTAACACAGCGAAGTAAATAATTATAGCATAATATAAAGTCTATTTTTTATTTCTTTAATCTATTAATTTTATGAATTTTATCTCTAAAGTCCTGACAAATACGAAACCATGAATTTAAAGTGATAACGTTAGACATGTAGCCAGCTAAACATTTACAACAAGTAGAAATGTATATTATAAATTTATCATCACAAGATAATAAAATGACTTGTAATCATTTAGTAATATAAACCGTCGGTAAATACAACTCTGAAGAATATTACCTTTACATGTATATTTTCCACAAAGTACGTGTACGTGAAATGACAATTTATACTCTGAGTATACACTACAGTACGATTGTCATGAATTTCTAGTTTGGCAGATTGTCATATCGTCCCATATGAAATTTCATTTAGTAATGTCCAGTAACATTTTTTATAAGATCATCAAGCAATTTGCCAATTCGTCGGCCCCACCCCATTGGCAATTGATGTTCTTTCTCACACTTTGAATGCTAATACAGCCTGAAACAATATATTCTAATGCTAATATCAATATATTCTCTATGATAATATCAATATAAATTTATTATATTCCAATTCTAATGATAATGATAATGATAATGATAATATCTTCTTGTTGCCCTAAGATTTATTCGATATCATGGACCCGATGTATGGAATTCTCTTCCAGTGCAAATTAAATCATGTACATCTCTTTTTGCATTCAAATCACTTTTTAAAAAGCATCCTTTACTTCAATATGACAAATCAGAATAATTTACAATTTTGGTCAATATTCAAATCTGATCTGTTAATTTTCTAATACAATCCCTACTCCATTTTCTTATACACTTAATAAAGTTAATAATTTCGGGTTAATCGTACGACGCGCCTGCACTGCACCCACATGCACCCACACGCACCCACTGCTTCCTAAATAAATTAGCATTCTACCCCCCTCCTTGTTTGCAAATTGCTATTATCGTATTACATTAAATTACTTTTCATTGATGCATTGATTTGCATCTAATGTTTATATGTCCCGACAAATTTTCTCTAACATACATTATACGGTTGCACGTTACTTTCAAATTTTTAACTTAAAACGGCAACCACTGCATTTTCTATACGATGTTTGTCCCGTTTTCATATGATGTATTATTGTCTTATGATATTGTTAATTTATATTTAATTCATATTCACTTGTGTTTAATTCATATGTGATAACACATTGAATCAATTATAAATTGTATTATACTATAAGTAGGTATTATATTTGTTGTTCGCAAATATAGAAAGATATCAAATTATTTCAATTATATTACAAAATCAGGAAAATGGCTACCATTGTGTTATCAAAAGAAAATACAATCGAATACAATTTGTAATGTTAATTAATTTTGTTGTGATTTTCACATACGCATTTTGTATTGTTATCGTTATTATGTGCATACGCATTCTATCAGGGAGAGGAAGGTCCGGAAATCGACCTTCCAAGACATTTAGGCTAGACATAAGACACATTTAGAGGGAGCGTTTGGAAACTTGCGTGTGATACGTCGTATTTTCATACATCGTGTCCTAATATTCCTCTCGTAATCGTAATTGCATAAAGATTGTCAAAAGCGATTCCCATATGCGCTCATCTTCATTCTTCAGCTGGTGTTTCCCCAGGGCCATCTGGGAGAGCAGTGTTTGTCACCGAGGAGACTGTTCTATAGTAGTAGTAGTAGTAGTAATAGTAGTAGTAGTAGTAGTAGTAGTAGGAGTAGTAGTAGTAGTAGTAATAGAAGTAGTAGTAGTAGTAGTAGTAGTAGAAGTTCTAGTAGCAGAAGTCGGGGGGACCCCCGAGATTTTTGGCTATATTTTACATTATAACATCCATAGGGTTAATAAAGCGTTAAGGGTATATGAGTTATACCTCATCTGAAAGAGCCCATGCCTACAAACAATGGTGGAAAAGATGCTTAAACTTTATTAATGGAAAAGCAT
>JZLH01S0003671.1:71830-83859 GCA_001188425.1 Eucidaris tribuloides | reverse complement strand
CAGACAAATTTGTAGTGTAGCCTTCTATGGGGATTAATTCATCGTGCCCCGATAAATTAAACTGCTGGCCTGTTTATGCTTGATTCTCCTTAAAATAAACAAACTCAAGACAAATCCTTCCAGCCAGGAAATCGATCCACTCCAGCTGGTGTACATTTGGTTTATCTTTCAACCAGTTTCGTTCTTAAGGCATTTTTTTATTTCTCCTAATCATGTCACTGAGCTTTAAACATCCAAATAGTGATTATTTTGGTTCTCTCGATGACCTGTGACCTGTATCAGATACACATTTTAAAACTTACGGTTTCCATCGATGATCTGTCCTTGGTCGTTTCTCGCTCCTGGGTGATGACCCGTAAGAACTGACGGCCATCGGGCTTAGTGTAACGGATTTGGGCCTAGAATATAAACACACAAACGTATCAAAATCTAAACATTACGTATAAAGAAAGAATTGTTTGCGTTCTCCCCCTCCCCTTTCAGTTTTCTTCTACCTCGTATTTGCCATGTTTCTCTTTCACAAATAACAATGCAAATAATGATGAAAGTGAGTAAAACAAATCACGAGACAGCTAATAAGTGAACGAGATTTATTTTTCGATTTTATGACCACGTATTGATACGATCATAATATTTGTTGTTTTAATCGTTTATTTTTGTTTTCATTTCTAGTTCAGCCCAGTGGATACACATAGACTAACCGTTTTCTCAGATAGCACATGGTTATAGAATCAAAGAAAATGTATTATGGGTTTTTATCCGCAGTGCAAACCGAGAATATTTAAAGGCAGGACGTCTTTTTGCATGTCTAAAAATACATATATAATATGCAAAGAAAGGACATGAAAGACCGCCTGAAGAAAATTCATAAAATTAGACAGGGAAATGGACCTAAATGACTTCACTTTTTTTTAAACCCGTTGTTTAATATCACTCTGTTTCAAAGTAGATAATGTTTTCGAATACATAAATTTTCATCTGTTGTTACTAGCACACAATACATCACTCTTCGGTAGGAAATGATTAAACGAATTGTATTATGCTTACAGAGGCGTATACATCATGGCTGGCAGTCTCTCCGGCGTAGGCTTCGTCCAGTTCCTGAGCCTTGTTCAGATACTGCACGGCTGATTCCACATTCTGGACTTTGTTTTCCTTTGACTGAGTTTGACGCTGCATCATCTTAGCCATGGACCAGCTTTACATTGAATGTGAGAGAAAGAACATACGACACGATAATAAAATATAATATGATTTTTTTTTTCACGAGAGTCTTTTCATTGTTCGCTCATGCAGACATATCCTAGACATGCATATTTTGTCATTATTTTGTTTTGTCAGAATACTACATACAATAAAATATGACATTAAAAACTCATAATCCCCCCCCCAAAAAAAAACCCCAGTAAAACCATTTACTGTTTTTCAAAGGAAGTGGCAGGATTTGAAGAATTAAGTCCTTACTTTGGGATAAAACGTACACTTCTACTCTATAAAGCCCAGTATAACCAAGAAACTTTCTTCATTCGACCAAGATCGTATTTTGTTTTTAAATTTTGGAATATGCTTGAATGGTGGTATTCTACGGAAAGACTTACATGCGACCTCTGGCCTCAGCCTTGTTGCCTTTCTCTCCCAGTGTTGCCGCCTCTTGCATCGCTGACAATCCGGTAACGGCAGCATTTATCTCCTAAAAAACAAACAAACGAAAACTAATACCGTTTCTTTATAATATATAGGCCCAAGGAAAATAATCACGCGTCATACGTACGTTCGTTTTGTCTTACGTAGGGGAGGTGTCATGGCTCAATGGTAAGACTCGGGTTTCTTCTCGACCTAGAGGTCCGAGGTTCGAATCCACGCCGCGGCCATGGCGGTTGTGTCCTTGGGTAAGGTACTTTATCCCCATTACCTCGTCCCTCGGATAGGACGTAAAGCCGGAGGTCCCGTGTTGAGACAGAAACACCTCAGCACGTAAAAGAACCCACTGCACTTCATCGAAAAGAGAAGGGTGAAAACCCGTGTTGCGTGTGCACATATCCATATGCAAAACTTACCCTGAGGGTAACAGTGATTAAGTTTACTTTTCTAGTCCCCGTCATCCGAAATGATGACGAAGCAATAATAATAATAATAATAATAATGATAACAAAGCCTGCGATACGCATCAATCTTGCTCTATTTCAGTCAAAACGGAGAGCACATTCAAACTGACCTAACTTATGCATATTGACTCCTCACAATGCGATATGTTCAATTTTAAAGCAGTGTCAAATATGTTGAGAACTTGGCAAAATTGTCAACACGGAATCAGCCAATACAAAGAGCAAGTGACTCAACAACTTTCGGTGTTCACAGTGGCTAAGGAGTATGAATCATTGCACAGTGTGTTCATCCGAATGATACTGTATTGCACTGTTATTGTGTACACATTCCCTAGCTTGTTGCCCTGTGTAAAACATCATAATAATAACTGTAGGGGTTGCCCGGATCCCCAAACTCGATTCCCACAATAAAAGTTTGCATAAAGTTCAAACATGGAGTATTTCCACACTTCTATGGAGTCTTATTCTAGAGAAAATACACGAAATCCCAAGCTATCAAAAATGATGGTTACATTAATTAACAGTACATGTAGGCCTAATTATGATGTTCATTCAAGTACTTGATGAAAATAATAATTGATCCAGAGAACACTGTCTATATATGCACAATCATTAAAGGTAAATGACATTATTGGGGGTAGTCCTCAACTTGGGGTCAAAACTATGCAGGGATTCTACTGTGAAAATTTTGTAGTCAATAGTTGACTCATTTTAAAATAATGTCAGTCAGTATGCCTTGTAACAGACAAATTTGTAGCGTAGCCTTCTATGGGGATTAAATCTATCGTGCCTCGCTAAAATTAAACTGCTGACCTGTTTATGCTTGATTCTCCTTAAATAAACAAACTCAAGACAAATCCTTCCAGCCAGGAGATCCACTCCAGCTGGTGTACATTTGGTTTATCTTTCAACCAGTTTCGTTCTTAAAGCATTTTTTTTATTTCTCCCAATCATGTCACTGAGCTTTAAACATCCAATTAATAGTGATTATTTTGGTTCTCTCGATGACCTGTGACCTGTATCAGATACATATTTTAAAACTTACAGTTTCCATCGATGATCTGTCCTTGGTCGTTTCTCGCTCCTGGGTGATAACCCGCAAGAACTGACTCCCATCGGGCTTGGTGTAACGGATTTGGACCTAGAATATAAACACACAAACGTATCAAAATCTAAACATTACGTATAAAGAAAGAATTGTTCGCGTTCTCTCCCCCCCCCCCTTCAGTTTTCTTCTACCTCGTATTTGCCATGTTTTTCTTTCAGAAATAACAATGGAAATATGATGAGTAAAACAAATCATGAGGCATCCAATAGCTTAAGACTTACTTTTTGATTTCATGACCACGTGTTGACACGATCATTATATCATTAAGTTTTGATCGTTTATTTTGTTTCCTAATTTCTAGTTTAGCCCCATGAATATACATGGACTAACTGATTCCTCAGATAGCACATATATAAAATCAAAGAAAATTTAAAATGGGTTTTTCTCCTGCAGCGCAAACTTAGAATACTTAAAGGCAGGGCGTCTTTTTGCGCGTCTTAAGTTAAAATAAACATTGTGTAAATACACTGGTATATAGAAGAAAATACTATCTAAGAACTTTTAGCGAGGTATAGGAGCTAGAAATTCTGTTTTTTAGTTGAAAATATTGACGGTTAGACTTTGATTTGAATTAATGTCTCCTAGAGACAAAAATTCCTACCACAGAACATACACTAAACGGCAATTGTTTTTGTGCACTTTTCAAATTCTATTTAATTCATAATCATCAGATTTCACAGACATGTCCTCCATAAATAACCTAAGGGCTTCGGTGATGTTTTGCTGTGCTGTGGGATGTGTGGAAATGAGATTCCCTGTATTTAAGTTTACGTCAATTCTGTACCTGGAAGGGTAGTTTATCGCGCTGTACGCTCCCTTGTCCAGGTTTGAGTTTGAAGCGGAATGTGAGATCCGAAGACGACCGGTGGGCGTTGCCCATGTTGCGAACAAGACGATGACCATTCTCTATCACCTGAATTAAAAAAGAATCGAAAACAGCAATGATTGGCATACATGTAATCTCACCTACGATAAAATAAAACATATCGACCATGCCGACAGAACAACAACATGTCTTACTCCGTCTGTGTGGGTCTAATGGACTCGTCAAACTGCAGGGTGGGTGCAGGATTACGGTCAACAACAACAAGAAGATTTCTTACCCCGTCTGTCATGGATTCGTCAAAGTGCAGGGTGGGGTGCAGGAGGGGGTCAACAACAACGATATATCTTCCCCCATCTATCAAAGACTCGGCAAACTGCAGGATGGGGTGCAGGATGAGGGTCAGCAGCAACAACCAAAACAACAAGGTTAATTACCCCGTTTGTCATGGACTCATTAAACTGCAGGATGGGGTGAAAGAAGGGGTCAACAACAACAACAACAACAACAACAACAACAAGATACCTTACCCCGTCCGTCATGGATTCGTCAAACTGCAGGATAGGGTGCAGGATGAGGGTCAGCTCCACGTCCGTGGCCACCACGGGGTCCTGGCCGATCTGTCGAATCTGTCGGGTCAGCTCGTGGGGGTTGAGGATGTTCAGGTTGCCCCCGGTGATGGACACGGCGTTGCTGATGTGCTCCATCCGGATGGTGTCGTTCGTTTGTATGCCGATGATCGAAATTGTAGTCTGCTGCTCCTTGGCGATGTTGCCGATCTGAAGATGGTTGTGATTAGATCAGAACGCAATGTTCAATTCAGACAGTAAATTTTCTAAGTCATACTTTTACATGGTACAAAGAATTCGCCCTAAAAAAAAAACTCGATATATATCCGAGACCATTTTGCCTCCTTCCCAAAAATATACATAATCGAAAATGGTATGGTCGAGGTTATTAAGGACGAGGTTTATGAAATTCACTGTAATCGCACAATAGACACATCTTTTCCCTAAAATATTTCGTATCATGTTTCATTTTTATAGTCTGTAGCTAAACGCTCACTTCGGGAGGCAAATTTTTGCCGGGCGATTAATAAATTACATTTACATTAATTTCGCGTCCATCTGATCAACCATTACTGAGATATTACGAAAAATAGTTTATTCTAGAGTGCGTCCTAGAATTTGTCTGAAAACTTACTGGAATTCCAGAACAACCTAAAGCACGTCGATCATAGATGCCACAGGGAGCATTCCAAATTTCCTGAAATCCATGTGCGAGAGAGCAGAGCTACTGAGCCCACGGAATAAAGCGAAGCATATTTCAGCTAATTGTTTCCCGGACCGGCCCCCAAATTTTGTTACAATATATTCACAACCAAAAGGAATTGCAAAAAATAACAAAATTCTGAAGTTTACACTAAAGATCTATTCTCTTTTTGAAAAAAAAACAGTAAATCTGGTATTTCCGAAAATGCCAGAAATTTCGAAAAATTTTCATTTTTTCAAGAGAAATTCGTAAATTAGGAAATTTCCAAAAAATGTGGCATCTGTGAACAGTGACAAATTCTGGTCAATGAATCTTCACGGTTGTTTTCACCTTTATGCCTGTCAGGAGTATATATCTGAACTCTAATAATAAATATTTCCTTCAATTTTCTCAGATAATATTTCGAATAAAAATAGTAAACTTTCCATGTGATATTCTGATCGTGGCACAGAAAGCTTAAACCTCAAGAAAATCCAATACTAGATTGGTAAACCATCTTGCATGTACAACACATTACATCTGTCTCTCAATTAAGCAATTTTAACGTGTGCGGAGCAAATTTACACCGACTTGAAAAGCGTGAGCAAGACAGGAAATCCATGAACCTTACCTGTTTGTAAAAGGAAATACCAGTTTCTTCCTGAGCACGGTGGTGTAACGAACCCACACCCACATTAGGCTCCCCATCGGTGCAAAGGATGATCTCCGAGCCAGGCTCCCCGGACAGCAGACCGACGGATGCAGCCAAGGCTGGACCAAGAGCCGTGCCGCCAGCAGTTTGCAGGGAAATGACTTTGCTTTTAAGGTCACTGTAACATATATAATATATACATGTATTGTACAGTATACTTTGTAAGCAGTTAATTCTTATGTGATACCAAAATATACTGAGTATTACATGTTATGTGCAAAAGAAGGTTTTGAACAATGTAACAAAGAGGGATCGTAAAATCCAAAGAGGGAACCCCGCCCCGACATTACCATGCATGCAAAAAGAGCAGAAAGGGTGCTGTGTGTGTTGTGTTGTGTGTGTGTGTGTGTGTGTGTGTGTGTGTGTGTGTGTGTGTGTGTGTGTGTGTGTGTGTAGTGGTGTGTGTGTCGTGTGTGTGTGTGTGTGTGTGTGTGTGTGTGTGTGTGTGTGTGTGTGTGTGTGTGTGTGTGTGTGTGTGTGTGTGTGTGTGTGTGTGTGTGTGTGTGTGTGTGTGTGTGTGTGTGTGTGTGTGTGTGTGTGTGTGTGTCGACATGGCCGATCACTTAAGGTCACAACTCTCTGTCCTCAGTTGCTTCTTTTAGGTTTACAGCCGGGAACCAAATTCCCTACTCTTCCCACTAATCCTGAAAACTCCTCATCCACATTTTCCTTCTTCTTCCCCTGTTCCCTCTTACCCGTCCCTACTTTTCCTATTCACGGCAATGCTCCCGGGCTATCCTTGCGAAGTAAATGACCCAAGAATTGTATTTTTCCCATTCTTATCCAACTTATCCGTTTCTTTTCAACTTCAGCAATTCTCCTGCTGATCCTCATCATCCTTCACTAGGTCCAAGCCGAGACCCATGGTGGCTCCAATGGCGCCAATAAATTTGATATGGTGCAAAAACGGAGGTCCAAGTCCAAAGCGTGTGAGCATTGGCGTTGCCGTTAAAAGAGTAGGCCCTATTTTTCAATATCCAAACAGCCGAAAGTGGATAGCCCTGACATCCCCACCTCACATTCGCTTCTGACTTACTTGATCGAGGCACTGACTGGCCTAATATTGAAGTGGGGCGCCAGCTCACGCCCTTTCCGAATGAGCTGATCCATGTCTTCCGTGCAGTCTTCGGACACGTCCCGAGCGCACTGGCTCCCGTCGCCGTGGACCACCACCCGACTCTCAAAAGTGACGATTCCGACCCTCTTGTCGCTCTCCTCGTCAAGGTCAATGAACTCTAACTGCCTGTACACGATGAAAGAATTATGGAAAAACAGGATAGGAAAACAAAGACGAAACACAAAGAATTAGACTATAATGATGAATTTTGAATAGAAACAATAACAACAATTACAGAAATAACAATGAGAATTAGAAGAAGAAGAAGCAGAACAAGAAGAAGAAGGAGAAGAAACAGAAAAATAAGAGAAGAGGAGGAGGAAGAAGAAGAAGAAGCAGAAAAAGAAGCAGTACAGGTACTAACCACTTATGAAACCATATGTATGAATGTATGTATGTATGTATGTACACATATGTATGTATGTACACATATGTATGTATGTATGTATGTATGTATGTATGTATGTATGTATTTCTACTATGTTTTAAACTTGTCTGAATTAACTTGTTGCCGCATTGGATGGAACTGTGCGTGATACAAATGTAGCTATTGTTATGATCGTAATAACGAAACAAAATGGCAACAAACCACATAAATCATGAATCACTTAGATTAAAAAAAAGTAAAACTATTTGAGAGTGATGCAGAATAAATTTGCTGTTCGTCTCTGTATTATTAAATTAATGATAAGTGAGAGTGAATTTTTGTTTTTTTCATGCAAAAGAGGCATTACAGATGTTGATAGTATACGATTACGATTAGAAAATAATAGCAAACCTGTTTTTAGAAACAGTATGTTTCGATTATTGACACCTGGTTTTTCGTAATTGGATACCGATGTCTGAGTTCACACACCACGTTTAGCCTCTGAACATGTGAAGGTGATAACATGTTTAGAAAAGCGTTTACTAGCTAAACACATTTTTACCTTATACACTTTTACAATGACAATTGATAACTTTTGATTTTTCAACAGCAATTGCTATAAAACGATGATGAAAGATAATTCTTTCTTTTGAATTGTTATACAGTCTATCCATAAAGATAATACGCTAACTGTTGTGTTCCCTTGAACTTTACCATGATGATTGGTACTTTCAAATTTCAACAAGGCTAATTGTCACGTGAATAGTGATTAGATATTCACAGTTATGACAATACAACTACACCAAATTAGCAATAATTACACACTAAGAAAAATAGGTTCAACTTTGCACCTTTAAAGGTGCAGACTAATGTCACACTGGGAGCACCTTTAAAGATGCGGTTTTCTGAAAGGTGCAAGGGTGCACCTGAAAGGTGCAGGATTGCACCATAGAATTTTTTTGTTAAAGTATTTTTCTTTTTGTGTTTTTTCTTTGTGTTTGTGAACAATTTACGTTCATTCCAGTACTATTTATATTATTTATTATAAAGCAATTTATTAACATGTACAAATATTTATAAACTCGTTCATATATGAACCTGCTGGGACTCGAACCTGCGACATTCCGCACGTGAGGTAGATGCTCTACCCACTTGGCCGACACGCTGGCCGTGAAAGTGTTTATTTTCACATAATTATATTGTGTCGAAGCCGAAGGTGCATTATTTTCATCCTTTTAAGGTGCAAACTTGGACCTATAGGCCGATTTCGTAATATATTCAAATTCCATGCATACCTTTTAAACAAAGGTTGTTCTTGACAACCTGAAAGCTTGTCTGAGCTTGTCCGACATAGAAAATAGTATAATGTATGCAAGTTGCATTTTCAGTACTGAAATTGTATTCACAGAAACAGATTAAAGAAATAGCTCATCACCAGGCTTCGGAAGAGTAAACATCCATAAATTTGAATACATTATGAAAGTGGTCTATTGGAGGCAAAATGTGCACCTAAAAGGTGCAAACTTGCCAACATGATGGAGTGGGGTGAGCGCTCAGCCGTGAAAGGTGCAGATTTGCTCGAATACCGCGGCAGAAATTGCTCTGCACCCATTTCTGCAAAGTTGCAGCTTGTACGCACCTTTATTTTTTAGTGTGTATCATCATAACATTAAAGCGACAGGCTAACATCGACCACAGTTTAAAAAATTGTGAGCTACATAAATCCTCTATGCTCTAAGTGTCTTTGGTAAGGTCTAAAAATGAAGCACTGAAAAAATGTATTTCAAAATGATGAGTTAGTGCTTTGAAAAAGTGAAAATCTACAAGCACTTAAAATTGACCGGATTCACCTACCCATTTCCTCCCATAGACTTACTGTGTACAGATCTAGGCTATTTTATCCTCCACCGGAGTGGAAATGTTCATTCATGCATATCTTGCCAGTGGCAGCATAACTTTCCAAACTTTTGTATTCTAGGGTGTTTATTTGTCCATTTGAACACTACTATGTAGCTCACATATCACAGTTTGACTATTTTTTTTATTGAAGCTCCACAATATTAGCCTATGGCTTTAATAAATTCTTCAATTTCAATACCGTACCTTCTCTATGGCTGTTTTCATGCATTCAAGTCGGGTGACATGGTTGATATTTCTGTTATTAACAACCAGCCAAGCAGCTGTGTAAAATATGAAAGGACGAGAATAAAACATAAATGGAAAGTCGCTGTTATGCAGATTAGACATTGCAATTGAATTGAGACATAAAGACATCAGTGGTACAATCCCTCAATCTATTTAAGACAGGAATTATTTAAGTCGTTTTCAACAAACACAAACACACGCAAACCAAGTTACACAAACACACAAACACACACACACATAACACACATACACACACACACACACACACACACACACACACACACACATATATATATACTTACACTTACAAGCAAGCACAAAAAAAGCCGTACCACACAGTTATAATTCCGTTGACATGAATGATTGTAGGCCATATCCCCACCTCTCGCTTCATTTCATAATTAATCATTCAGTTCTTGCGAATATAATATACCATAGTCTGGAATGAGATCATTCTACCAGATTCATCGCGACGTGTCCTCTGTTTATAACCCCAAACCACCCCCACCCCACCCCACCCCATCCAACTCTCGAGCCATGAGGCCGTATGCATGTTCCCATTCTCTCTGGAAAGTGGAAACATTTTTGTTTTGTATCTCAGACAAAGTTTTCCGAGAATGTTTGGGAAAGGGTGTGTTTTTCACACAAATGTCCAGAAATTTCTAGAATATATTTCAGTTTTGCTTCCAAAAGCCCACCGAGAAATTCAAGATGGCACCCGTATGATTCCTGATCTACGAAAAAAGGGGGGGGGAGAAAAACAAAGTTCACAGGTGGGGTATGATCTGGAAAACCAGTCATGTGCAACTTTCTTGTCAGTCTTTCTTTGATAGGGGATCAAAATAATGATAGGGCACGAGCATGGGTATCCACTTTATTTGAGAAAAGGCGGGATCTATATATCCCATAGGATTGCATTAATCGAAAACGATCTACCTGATACCATTATATACGAAGGAAACATGATAGATGACGTTTGATAGAAAGTTTAAACACACCGTCGTAAATTCATCAGTTACTGTATAAAAAAGAAATCTGAAATGGATGTATGAAAACAAATGTTATGCCGAGGATGGTTCAAGAGGATTATATAAACAAAAGGGTTGGTATGAATATAGTTATGTTTTTTTGTGTGTGTTTCATCAGTTTATGAACTCACCTTGTAATTCAGGTAGTGGGGAAGCATTGGCCATAGAACCGCTAGTATCAATGACATAGAGCACTGTTCCAGGTTTCGATGACTTCGTATCTTTATCGGCAGAACTCATGGGACCATCCGTCTTAGTGGATGCTGCTGCAAGCAGGTAATCCACGCTGCTTTCCTTCGGAATCTACGTAAAATATGATATATGGCTAACTTAATTTATTACAACACCAAGACTTTAGAGGCATTGTATAACAATTTGTATTTCCATTTTAAAAACATGTGAGCTACATGATTCCTCATGCTACCAGTGTGTTTAATAAGGTCTAAAACTAAAGCCCTGAAAAAAATTACAGTTCAAAGTGATCATTAAGTGCTTTAAAAAAGAAAAAAATCATTGAGAGACCATTCAAATTTTCCCTCATAGACTGCTGTGTTGCAGAGTTTTTATCGGCCGAGATAATTCATATGCCAATTTTTATCTGTACGTATTTTACAAGAAACAGCACAACTATCGAAACTTTTGTCTTTTAGGGTGTTTATTTGTCCATTAAAACACTGTCAGATAGCATAGTTTGACAATTTTAAACGGGTCTTCCACAATGTCATATAGTGTCTTTAAGAAGAGGTGCAAAGGGGCCAGGGCAAGTGGCAGGTTGTCCCTCCATAAACCTCCATAAAGAGAGAGAGAAATTAATTAATTAATTCTTATTACAATACAACCCCTTCCAACCCTCAACGAATACAAGGGAAATATGTTGATTCTGCGCCTTCCTTACTTAAACTTAGCAAACAAATATCCAAATTTTGACGTAACATTTTCCTTCTACACTCACTTTGTCTATACTATCCATCAATAATTTCGGGTCACATTTTTTTGTATTCTGGTTTTCTTTAACTTTTCCTGTCAATTTTAGCAAATTCATTCCTCAAAACACAAGCGTTGCTATGGCAACTGACGAAAAGCTTTCTTCCAAATACTGTCATTAGTTATAACTTATTATAAAATTTGTAACCCGCAATTTTATAAGGAAAAGGAGAAATATGGACGAAATTGAAAGAAGAAAAAGGAACTAGACGGGAAGAAAGCGTGCGAGAAACACTTTGCACTTCGAAAAATATCAACTCACCTCTTCATCCACAATATCCATTCGTTGGTTCTTGTAACCACAGAATTCGCTGCAATGAAACAAAAGGCGATCACACACAATCCTGTTAACTCTATTTGTGGACGTGTCAGTTTTTCGCGCAAAACCA
>JZLH01S0003671.1:37814-53199 GCA_001188425.1 Eucidaris tribuloides | reverse complement strand
CAACAACAACAACAAATCAGTCACTGCGTACACAAAGCAAGTCAACACAATTACCAAATGCACTACTGCAGTATCAATAGTTTAGAGCTCGATCTTTTATTAAAATAGCTTGTTTATGAAAATGACAAAAATATAAATACATGTACATATACTCTTCTAACACTCTAATTATAATTATTGAATTACATATAAACTATTTGTTTATAATATCTTTACAACGAGAAAGACTCAGTGGTATTGTAAATAGTACAAGCGTACATCTGGCAGATAATAAGAATAATTCACTTCAATTTAATTCAATGAACATTTATCTCCATCTTCAACATCAATAGTATGTTGTCCATTAAATCAAATTTACAGACAGAATCATGACGACTGTCGTCTTTCACAGATTGACAAAAACAAAACAAAAATCAACAGGACATTTAAATCCATTATTAGTTCCATACGTGTCAAGGAGTGTTATGCTTAACATATTTCTGCTAGTTATATTACACACGTTGCTATTCATATTTCAGATCTGAGTATGGTGGATTTTTGATTTACAATGCAATGCTACCAATAAACCATTTCATAGAGAGCATATGGCAACTCTATAACACCATATATTTTGAGAAAAGAATGGATAGCTCTTCTACTGAGGCATTTGAGAGCATTCATTTATCTTCTAATGAGGCATTTGAGAGCATTTATTTCATGAAGGCCTTTGTATAATTCTGTCGAGATTACCTTCATTGTGTAATTCTGAAATATTCATCTTATGTATACATATTTAATCTCATGGGTTTTACATTGAGCCATCATTTTCCCCCAAATTCTGTAATAATTCTGTAACACAGACTTCATGTATAGAATGACCTTTGTTTATGCATATAGTACAATTGCAAGCTCGCTTATTTCAACATTAAACAATTCGTTGTCACTGTAATTGTGATTGATTCACAAAAGCACATAATAATTGAGTTGTCATATAGTCAAGTCATTGTGATGGACTTTTTTTTGAAACAAACAAAACTCAAATCCAATTTATCTTTCCAGGATGTTACGAAAAAAAATCATATAAACTACTACTTATTTAATCATTTATTTGTTTTTTGATATTATTTCAGTAAACCTATATACATTCCTAATACAAGAAAACACACATATAATATTAAGAAATAAATAAGTTTTATTTCTTAATTTCTTTTATTTCTTTATTCGGTCCTTACTTTATGTATTTGTCTATTTTATCTTATTTAAATAGAGTAGCCATTTCTATACGGCATGGGCCGATATATCAAATGGATTATCGAATTAATATAAAAAAAACATAAAAATAAGATGTAAATTTTAAGCAGAAGGGCTTTAACAGTCTGGCTGGCAGAAGGTCGTTAGCAAATGCTCTAGGCAGAAGGGCGTTAACAGTAAATTGCTGGTAACGTGACAACCATAGGCTTATTTCACATGAAATCAAAGTATTGTGATCTTTTAGATCCTTCTATCAGTACGTAAGGCGAAAATATGGAGTAAGCCTATGGGTTTCAAAGCAGGGGCAATTTACTGTTAACGCCCTTCTGCTTAGAGCATTTGCTAACGACCTTCTGCCATCCAGACTGTTAACTTCCTTCTGCTTAGAGCATTTGCTAACGCCCTTCTGCCAGCCGGGCGACGAATTGATCATTGCTTGTAAGAAATCTGTACTTTAAAACAGGGCTACGCAAAGAAATATTCCAAATATTCCATATTCCAAACTTTTTTCCAGGACTGAACTATGAAAAAGGATGAACATCCTCAGTTAACCAAACGAAGCTTTCAAATCAACATTTTAGCCCCCCCCCCCCCCGTTAAAATTTGTGTCGTGTCGTCCTTATGAAAAATACCTGTAAAAATGTCCTCAATTGTTATGTAGTCAAGGAATTGTGGATGTTATAACAAGCACAAGGAGAATAATTTTAAATAGAAAAATTATAGGCACATTAGTTTTGTATATATCAAGCACATCAGTAGATCTTGCAGCGCATTCGAATATTTTAAATAGTTTTTGCACTATATAAACTTCATATAATATTATAAATTTCATAAATTATAAATTTCATATATTATAAATTTCATATATTATTAATTTGATATATCATAAATTTCATATATTATAAATTTCATATATGAAAAATGCCATATATTATAAATGTCATATATGACAAAATATTATACATTATTAATTTCATATACTATAAATTTCATATATGACAAATTCCATATATTATAGATTTCATATATGACAAATTTCATACATTATTAATTTCTTATATTATAAATTTCATATAAATTTCATATATCAATTTCATTATAAATTTCATATATCATAAATTTCATACATTATAAATTTCATATACTTTGAATTTCATATATGACAAATTCCATATATTATAAATTTCATATTATTAAAAAGAGAGAGATGAGGCTAAGCTGTCGGAACAACTAAAGCTTCGGCAGAATTTTAAGCAGGCGATTCGTTCTCTAAACGAAGGCCTGCGTGAGTCGCACAAAGACCAGTGTGGATGTCTGATTCTGCTCAGCGGCATTTCTTCAGTAGCTTACTATACAACAAAACATGTCGCTGTGCCCCTGTCATGCGCGAAATCGCACTGTCGATTCGGGGCATGATGTTTTCAGTGGTGTGCGTAATGCTGGTTCAGATGACCATGGCGAAAACTTCTTGCGATGCACAGTACATGTTAGCTATTTTTGCGTCCTGCATATCTTAATTATTTAGTTTCTTCTTATCAACTTGTCCGGCGTCTTTCTACAATTCTTTTCATTAATAGCAGCTGGAAGTCATTGAACGTTGACGAGGGAGCGACAAGAGGATCGAATCGTCACTTTGAGAGTCCGGTGGTGTCGCACTGTGACGGAAGCCAATCTGCGAGCGGCGTGTTAGAATATGAATGACATGAATAGAGCTTCATTCGCAATGGGCGTGATCTGGCGCGCACATTTCAACATCCGGCCCGTCCCAGTTCCTCTATCAAGTAAGTCAGCAAGGCGATTCTTAAATGGGATGCAACATAAAGACTACCCTCATTCGGCAATTTCGATATTAAGACATTATACTTGTACTCGGTAGCGCAATGCCCACGCCGCTTATGGACTTGAACACCTTTCTCTTCGCGCCGTACCATATATCTTGGCAGGCCTTTTTGCGTTCGGAGCTCCCATTTTGGGCTTGTTATCTGTCGCTGTTCGTTGTTCAAATCATCTATATGTATCGTGTACTAGCGTGAGTTATTTAAGTATTTCAATGTACATTCAGCTCTTACAAGGGTTACTGTTTTCAATTTGAATATACATAATTATATACTGTTTTCAAGTTGGCTGGACAGATCGTGTTTTGCTCCGGTGCAAGAATATTTGTTATTCCTTAATAATTTGGTCGTTTTGTGTATTAGGTGTTTATTTTGTGTAATGTGTGTGTGTGTGTGTGTGTGTGTGTGTGTGTGTGTGTGTTGTGTGTGTCGTGTGTTAAAATCAAATAGCCATGTATTCAGAGAAGTTGGCAAGAAAGTGAAATTACATGTATAAATAAAATAAAATGAAGGGAAAGAAAGAGTTTCATAGTTTAATGTTACAGCATAAAATGGGCTAATGCTCAGAATTATACAACTGATACAAAAACGCGCATTCTTAAAATGACTAGGTAAACTTTGCTTATTGTGCCTTTTCTTTGCTGCCAAATATTCTAACTTTTTTTGTTTCTTAACAAAGATTTATACATGACAAAGTTTGGAAGCTTGTTTCTAAATTTTGGCCAAGAATATATATGATACTTTCAATACTATAAATAACAATATGAAACAATTTATCACTAATTATACGCAAACTATATTTTTCATAATTAGTTTACAGAATGGGGAACCTGTTTTCTGTGTGATTACAATCTCAAAGATCGTCTGCCAAAGAGGATGTGACTTTTTCAGCATTCGCAGAACAAATTGATTAGTGTTTCCTCTCTTTCCACACATGGAGCAATTAAGGAGAGTCCTTTTCGTTATTTCTTGTCCTCTAGGTATTTCCCAGCGATATAGTGCTTGTGTTATTGGCTGACTTCTGTAAACTAATACAACCTTGATTTAAACTCGACACTTTGTTTTACTATTCTATCTACTAACGCGCCACTGTTAACATGTGGCGAATGACCCGAATGAAAATTCGTCAACTTCTTTCTAATCTTTTCTCAAACTGGGCTTTTATTTCTGACCCACGTGCAATTCTCCGGCTGAATGGGCGGGATGGGGGGGGGGGGGGGGAGGTGTTTGATTCTGTCATGAGTGTGGAGTTTCTTACAGTATTGATGGAAGGTGGGGGGGATGAATGCGAGTGGTCGGTGTGAGGATGTGAAGGGATGTCCTATGATTTTAGGCGAGGCGTGGGGGAGCGCGTGTGATCAGAGTTGGAGGGCGGCTGTCGTCTCCCTCCCTCACTTCTGGCTTTTCCAGCCATGCTTAGGTTTGTTTTAATGGCTTTGCTCATGACTCTTTTTTGCTATTAAATTTTTTTTTATAACTTGCAAAATGTTGCTGATTGGTTCCATCTAGCGGGTTGCTCGCTCATGTAACAGTATGTATATTGTTTTAATGAAAGATGTGGCTGTACTCCGCTTTCTCGTTTTTTTTTTTTCTTTTTTTTTTATTTTGCCTGATACTCCAATCTTTTGTAATATATTATGATTTACTTTAGATTTGTTTATTTAACCTACATAGTGAATTTGATGAAAAGGATTTGTATTTGTGATTTATCAATAAAAACATAAAAAAAATAGCAATGTATTTCAAATTGTCATAAAATATTCTCAATTAAACAGCTATATTATAAAAAATATATTATATTATGTTACAGTGACCTTAAAAAGCAAAGTCAGTTCCCTACGAACTCTGGCGAACAACGGCTCTTGGTCGGCCTTGCTGCATCCGTTGGTCTGGCTGTCGCGGGAGCCTGGCTGCGGAGATCATCCTCGTGCACGACTGGGTCGAACCTAAGCAGGGTGTGGTTCGTTAGGTTCGCATTTTGGGGGCCTATTCGGCAAGCTCCGTTCGGGAGCGGGAAGAAAGCTGCGCGTTTGCGTTTTACAAGCAGAGTGAGATTCGCCGATCTTGCCAAAAAAAACATCTATGTATCTTTTCCGTATACGTTCAATGTTTTGTTTTTTTTACTCTGCACAGCCGCTCATAAGGCTTCATGGGACGAATTACCTATAATTCAGACGTAATATGGATAAAGACGAATTGCAAGTATTACAGGACATTTCATTGTTAGAATTGCCCATTGATGTGGTTTAGGTAGTTCTGAATTCCCGGTAAAGATTTCGGGCAAATGCACAGGACGCTCTCGGGAACGCTGCCTAGAATAAACCAAAATTCCAAGCATTATATCTTTTCAGTAAGGCTGATAAGATTGAACACGAAATCAATTTAAATGTATTTATTGCATCACCCAGCAAAATGAATTCGATTATATAATTTTGTGAAGGAGTTACATTTTTTTTATACCGTCATGTTTTGTCGGGCAAATTCTGTGAATAACACAATATGTGGTCGATCTAAAGCCTGTATTAGGCGTTTCATTGGATTTAATCAGGCAACAATCTTCATTTCAATAACTTTAATCTAATATCTGACCTTCAGATCGGCAACATCGCCAGGAGCAGCAGACGACATCTCATCATCGGGATACAGACTGACTCAGAGCATCGGCAGATGGAACAAATCAGTAACGCCGTGAGTCCATCACGGGCAACATGAACATCCTCAACGCCCACGAGCTGACCCGACAGATCCGCAGATCGGTCAGGACCGCCGTGGTGGCCACGGACGTGGAGCTGACCCCATGCTGCACGCCTATCCTGCAGTTTGATGAATCCATGACGGACGGGGTAAGTAATATCGTTGTTATTTCGTTGTGGTGACGGCCTCATCCTGCAACCTTATCCTGCCGTTTAGCAAGTCATGACATAAAGACAGGGTAAACATTCTTTGTTCTAAATTGTTGATGACTCATCCTGGCACGCCCACCCTGCAGTTTGCGAACGAGTTTATGTACAGAGGGTAAGGAATCTTCATTGTCGTTGGTTTATTGGACCATCATTCCTGCACCACCGATTTTGACGAGGTTCCTTGACTTGTAAGAAATATCATTGTTGGCCCCCTTTCTGCCCCCACCTCTGCAGTTAAGACGAGTCGTTGACAGACTTGAATAAGACATATCGTTGTTGGGCCGCTGCACCTGCATCCCACCCTGGGCATTTGACGAGTCCTTGACACACTGGGTAAGAATGTCGTTGGCTCTCATCCTTGCAACGCCTACCCTTCGTTTGACTAGTCCGTGACAGACTTGGTAAGAAAGGTCGTTGTTGGCCCTCAATCCTGCAGCCCTATCCTGCAGTTTGATGAGTCCTTGATCACACTGGTAAGAAATGTCGTTGGCGCCTCATGCCTGCACCCCCACCCTGCAGTTTGATAAGTCCCTGACAGACTTGGTAATGAATTGTTGTTGGCCCTCATCCGCTCCCTATCCTGCAGTTTTGACACAGTCCTGATTAGACTTGGTTAAGAAAGGTCGGCTGCTTGTTTGTGTTATTGACCCTCATCCTGCATCCTATCTGCAGTTTGACCGAGTCCATGACAGCCTGGGTAAGAAATGTCGTATTGTTGACACCTCATCCTGCACCCCAACCTGGCAGTTTGAAGAGTCCTTGACAGACTCGTAAGAAATGTCGTTTGTTGAACCTATCCTGCAGTTTGACAAGTCCCTGGACCAGAACAGACGGTCATTAAAACATCTTCTTGTTGTTTTTGTGGTGTGTTCTATATTATCGGCAGGTGAGATTATGTCAATCATTACTTATTTCGTTTTTATATTCAGGTGATAGAGAATGGTTCTATATTATCACAGTGAGATTATGTCAATCATTGGCTATTTTCATTTTTTAAATATTCAGGTGATAGAGAATGGTTGCTATATTATCACAGGTGAGGTTATGTCAATCATTGCTTATTTTCGTTTTTATATTTCAGGTGATAGAGAATGGCATCATCTGTTTCGAAATATGGGTAACGCCCACCGGTCATCATCCGATCTCACGTTCCGCTTCAAAACTCCAAACCATGGACAAGGTAGCGTACAGCGTTGATAAACTACCCTTCCAGGTACAGAACTGGCATACACACATTGTTGGCTACGGAATACGCGCAATGAAAATTTCACAAAAAACTTTCTCTGATTTTAGTCGCATGCGAAGAAACACAATACTTGTACTTTGAAAACAAACACCTTTAAAAATTGTGCCAATCGATTTGTTCACTCTGACAATGAACTTACGCTAAATAAGTACAATTCATTATCATGTAATTACATCATATTTCACCTCTGCTGAATATCTCTTTCACTCATGAAATGGTTTATCTTTATATTCTTTGAAACTTAATGGGCCTCACTAAAAAGAAAAAAGAGAAAACCGTCAATGGAATGAATATATCGCTGTAGGGCGGATTAATCACGAAATCTTAGAAATTAAATCAATTCAGCTTGTGGCGGATGTATTAGGAATTTTTACACCGCAAGTTTTATCATATTTTTATTTGTGATTTGTGAACAAGAAGCAAGGACGATGCCCCGACGGGGAGGTGAAGGAATGAAGAATTGAATTGAGGACGATGGAAGAGTAGAGCAACACTACAATTATACTGCGTTTTAATGTTTGATATTTTGTGTGTTTAATTCTAGGTCCAATCCGTTAACACCAACCTGATGGGCGCAGTGTCTGCGGTCATCAGCTCAGGAGCGAGAAACGACCCACAAAAGCAGACATGGATGTAAAAAAAACCGTAAGCTTTCAAATGTGGACGTTATTAACAGGGCCTTGTCTGTATAGTTCATAACAGGACCCACCATTAATTGTTCAGATGAGTGTGCCTGGATCATGCAATCATGCATGTCTTTTCGTCATTTATTATTTTGCATGAGGTACTTGACGTGCATAATTACGAAGCCCTGTTAATAAAACAGCTTTTGATAGCGTTCAAGGATTTCATGTGAAAATACTCTGCATAATTGTGGGAATAATCTTGCACCAAGTGAACAACTTGCATACTCCATGTTTGAACCTATGCCAGCTTTCATTGTGGCAATTACATTTTGGATCTAGGCAACCATAAATTTGTTAATCACGATGTAACAAAGGCCAACTTTTTGAACGAGTATAGCAGCAAATAGTGCAATACCTTATTTTACTTTGATGGAACACACTGATTACAACGATACACACCTCTGTTACCAACTGATGAAAACGCGAAAGTTGTTGAGTCTGATGGCTTGATGCTTTGTCGTAGAAGACGCAGGCAAAGGTTCGTACGACGCGTGAATTGTTTTTCCCTTGGGCCTATTTTTTAAAGAAATGTAAATTCCTCCGATATCAACCGTTGTTTTCAAGCTAATTTATTACTATGACATTATCAATAAAACAGATCTTCATTCTAATTCATTTTCTTTAAAAGTCAATTAAGAAAAGTGTAGACCTACAAATTCCACCCGCCCCCCCAAAAAAAAAAAAACAAGTTCTGAAATGTAATCGCCCGTTAATGAGCAGAATTTCAATTGAGAAGACGGAATGATCTTGGTCTCCTTTGGATGATTTAAATATTAATTGACTGAAACTAAATGAAATAACGTATTTTGTTTATGTTGGCCTGTTTGTGTTATTTGTTTTCGTTTGTTTGTTTTGTAGAGATAAATGCTGCCGTTACGGATTGTCAGCGATGGCAAGAGCGGCAACACTGGGCAGAGAAAGGCAAAAGGCAGAGGCCAGAGGTCGCATATGTCAGTCTTTCTTTAGAATAACGTCTTTCAATCATATGCGAATCTTGGTCGAATAGAGAAAGTTTCTTGTTTATTCTGGTCCTAGTGTGTGCATGTGGTCTATATGTAGACATCCCAAATCAGGCAAATTGTATGTTTTCACTTTCAAACTTAAATATTATTTGATGAAGGCATGATGCCTGTGAAAGCGTACTATCTCTTTAAATACGTCCTCCACATCCTTACAAGGTGAACGTTTTGAAAAAAAAAATACATTTGGAGTAAATTTAGAGTGCATTATGTGTGAAAAAAGTTCACAGTGATCAGTGCCCCTTAAAACAGTATAGGTATCTAGATTTTTTTATGTCATAATGTTATTGAGTGTATTCCAACAAAACAAATAATTAAGTACAAACATGCATGTCTAGGATAGGTTCTGCATGACAGAACAATGAAAGACTCCGCATGACAAAAATAGTATTCCTATCATATTAATATACATTATTATCCGCTCATTGTAAGTTTCTTTTGAAATCTGGTTGGTCAATAGTATGTCAAATGATGAACAATAAACACAGCTATTCTGTGAGTCTGGGAGACAATCGCTCTGAAAGATTACTATAGTAGTTCGGAGAGTACAATAGTAAGAGTAGCTTGTACTCTCGACAGCGGGAGGTGGATTTGAGCTTAATTCAAAGCTGAATGAATCGTGTGTCAGAAAACACATGTACGTACGTTATTTTTTTCGTGCGTGTAGAAAGACATAGCGTGGCAACGCCCGTAATGGAAGTTTGGCAAAGTTTAAGATTAACACTGGTTATAGTTCGTCAAATTTGGGTTAGGATTATAGTTAAATAAGAACTGAGGATGTAATAGTGTTTTATAGGTTAAATGAATTGGTACTCGACTAACTAGAGTATAACGTTAATGGAATTGTATCCGCTATGCGTACCGCAAGTAAAAATACATATCGCGCACCTGTATGCCGTGCGACACACCGGCACTTACTCGTAGGGTTACCGAAGTACTTTTGATTTTCCTTTTTTTTTTTTCTTTGTGTCAAATTTCCTGTTAATTCGAGACGGATATAGAAAACAAATATATCCTATCCCTGAGAGTTTCTGTTTCAAACCTATGGCGCCCAGTCGTTACGTGACTGTTAACTATTTTCCTCGGGGCTGGCCCCTCGGAAAATAGTACAGTAACCACGTAACCTCGGCTCGTCATAGTTTCAACGGCAGAACCCTCGTATCAGTATATATTTGTATACCTATAGCCATAATTAGCATTACATGACGTTATAGTGATAGGAGATATGAATATAATATGAATGTAATATGATATGATATGATATGATATGAGCATATGATATATATGATGTAATATGATATATGATATGATATGATATGATATATATGATATGATATGATATCATATGATATCATATCTAATATTATGTCATTATCATGACATATTTCTTATCTCTCACATTTATCTAAAGCTGGTCCATCGGCTAAATGATGCAGCGTCAAACTCAGTCAAAAGGAAAACAAAGTCCAGAATGTGGAATGCAGCCGTGGCAGTATCTCAAGCAAGGCTCAGGACGCTTAGACCAAGCCTACGCGGGGAGACTGCAAGCCCATGATGTATATCCAAGCTGTAAGTATAAATATTTTTCTACTGGAGTGGAGGGGATTTATTGTAGCATTATAATAACAACAGATAATTTATGTATATGCACACATGTAGTATTCAAACAGGGTGATCGTTTAACACTGGGTTGAATTTCACCAAAATTAAACTCATTTAAGTCCTTTTCGCCTTAACGCCGTTGAAGACGGTTTGATTTTGGCTTCAAGCATGCATTTTTCCCCATAGATTGTACCGGTGTGTTGGCTCAGTTGGTAGATGCGTCGCTCACACGGAGGTCGGGAGTTCAAGCCCGTTCAAACCCCCGGCCGCCGTCATACCAAAAGACGTTAAAGATGGGAGTTTGCTGCTACTCCTCCTGTTTGCGTTCAAACAATTTAAGGATAGAGCAACGGTCGATCTGGCCGCTGCTCAGGTGGCTGCCGGCCCAGATCAAATTGGGCACCAAAATGAATTTTCGGAAGATTTCTATTTGTGATGTCTATTTCGAAATAAAATATGGATTATTATTATTATCATGTATTATTATTATGTATTATTAGAATATTCCGACGAGATTATCTCGTGTCTACTTTTCACGTATTACTTTTTTTAGCTCACCTGACGCCGTATCCGAAGGCTCGAGTGGTTATTGGGATCGCTTTGTGCGTCGTGAACGAAGTGCCGTCATGTGTCACTTCGTCGTGCGTCGCAAAAACTTGTTCACATTTCCTCTTCTTCTTATACACGCATAATTGGAATTTTATTATTATTATTATTATTATTTATAGACCAATCAGCATGCGAAAGGTGGGTTTTAAAAAAAAAAAAAAAAAAAAGGTTTAAGTGTGAAAAAAAAAAAAGCGTGGTGAAAAAAAGTGATAACCCCCCCAAGAAAAAAAAAGAAACAAAGGAAAACCCCCGAAAAAAAAAGGGCTTTTTACATATACATATACAAAGCAAAAATAAACACAACAAGACAGGAAATGAATTCTACATGTGGGTCAGGGGTGGCAAAAGGCAATTCAATCACTGTGCTCAGGAGCACTGCGACCCAATCCACATGTAGCATCAAAGAATAACACAAATGCATTAATTGAGTATAAAAAAGTAAAAGTAAACACATACATATGTTAACCAACCGTAAAGGTGTGTCAAGTGACATCAGAGTGACGCCCCCCTTCCACCGCCAGCCTGTAAGAAGCGAGAGTAACTGATATACAACAAAAAGTATTAAATAAATCGAAGTTTAAACATTACAGAAGCCCGTTATTGCATCCTTTGTCACAGACAATATGAAAATAAAAGCAAATTAAATAAAATCCCCATTACACATAATTAGGTTAGGGAATCTGTAAAATAATCTAAATTAAGATTGGAATATGCCTGCATATACTGAACAATAGCAGAGTAAATGTTTTTGGGCCACCTCCGTGAAGATCCCTCCCATACCACATTCATTAAAAGTATACAGCACAATATCCTTTCCGCATGCATAACAATGATTAAAGTGTAACATAAAAAGAGTACAAAACCCCCCCCCATCCCCGCAAAAAAGTCAACAAGAAACACGCAAATAAAGTAACTCCAAATCAAGATGTCTTCGTAGTAATGACATTGAAAGTTAAATGTGAATCAATATGATCATTTGATTAACGCTAATTCACAATCAATACAACACGGATGATATGTGTGAAGTAATAGCAAACGAGACATTAATAACAGCATGAACATTATTTCAGATAAAATTAACATGACGCTAAACAGAGCGTCGCATAATTACGATATGAATAATTGATAATGAATAATAATACGAGCATAATTTTCTCCGGTATTTTGGATAACAAGATAGATATGACGCCCCCTCCGACTCCCCATCCCAACATGTAACAATGACAAAAATAACCTATAAAAATAAACGAGAAAGCAGTTTGAAGAGACTTAATGTAACTTTCATTCTAAAGTTATAGTACCCCCCCCGCCAAAAAAAAAAAAAACACACCACAGCCACAATAAAATAACGCCTTCGACTATATAGAAAGAATACATGTACTAGCACTACAAACACTAAAGAGAGCAGCATGTGTAAATAGTACTTGGCGAGAAATTCACAGTGAGATTTTGAAAAGCAATATAATTGTATGAATATAAACATTTATTACCTATTAAGAACAGCTGAAAAATTTGTATCGCTTATGCATAGTCAGGTTGTACTCCGAAATAGACAACAATGATTGATTACGCAATGAAAGGCATGTGAGATTAAGGTTGTGATTATTGGTCAATCAGAGAAGACTGCCTCAGTATTACTAGAAATGATGGAGGGATTGAGAACACAGCATCTTTAACATCGACGATGGGAGACTGTTCTGGCACAATCTGGGAAAACGGCGAGAGGGTGAAAGAAAGAAGTGCTTGAGTACGTGAAGGAAGAGTGACAGAAAGTGAGGATTTCCTGGCGGGCGGATTGTTAATTTGGGGTATTTTGGAAGTGACTCACACTGTAAGCGCGCAATAGCAGCACTTGTACGTGAAAGACAAAGCAAGAGCGTTCTCCCTGGAAGAGAGATAACGCAATTGAGGGAAGAAAGCCTATGCTTCATTAGGACATATCTCCCCTCGTGTTGTTTGATGAGGGCCAGGCGAGTGGCATTCTTTGCACTCGCTCAAGCTGTTGTAAGCCTGAAGGTTGGTATTGGGATACCAGGGGGACAACCATACTCGCAAATATAGGGAGAAGCAAGGGTTTGTATAAGGAGAAGATGGCAGAAGTTGATTGCTTGTCCTGCAACGCATGTATGAAACCAAGGAGGCGATTTGCCTTCCTCACATATATTTTTCAACAGTGTTGTTTCGCACTGGAGATTGGCGGGCTATGGTAAACCCAAGGTATTGGTATGAGGAGACGTGTTAGATTCAGTTATTCTAGTTGTATACCGGAGATTGGTATTTGTGCAATCTATTATATGAAGAATTTTGCTTTGAAGGTTTGAAAGACATTTGGTTTCCGCTCAGACCAAGTAATGTAATAATTGTATAATCATCTTGGAAATATGTTTTCATACAATGGATCGAGGTACACTGGCGATACATACAAAACGTATCCTGAAACAGAACGCATGTGGAAGACAGGCTGTGAAAGAATTCGTTAATGAATAGGTTAAAGAGCAGCGGTCCTAACAGCTACCGGGGAACGCCAGACGTTAGTACCCAGGGAGAAGAGGAACCGTAAAGTTAACACGACGCTGTCTTGCGACTGTAAGAAAGGATTTGCACGCCATGTCCCATAGGTATCCTGTGTGTTGAATTGGAAGGAAGTTTGGATAATAAGCATATCTGTGCGACATCCCTGTCAAACGCCTTTGACGTGTCAAGAATGCAGCAATCTACTCGAGGATGGGTCTTTGTCTATAAGATCAGACATCTCATGTATCACATTGACGAGTTGTGTGACACAACTGCGAATTCTTTGTGAACCGGTTTGTGTGGTGTTTAACAACCCAAAAGTATTGATATGATTCAAGCATAGAGAAAACCACAATCTGTTCGAGAATTTCAGGTGACAGAGGTAAGAGCAACACCTGTAATTTCTAGCAAATGACCTAATTCCCTTTTGAACACAACCTATGTAATTTTAAAACATTTTCTGTAACTAGATCAGAAAGAGTTTTTAGTACTTTCATTGCTGTGTAAAAGCTTTCTCTTTATCAACTCTTTAAGCTCATCATCACTATCGGTTGTTTCTTTAATCTTGCATTTCAGTGGTATATCTGCTTGATCAGATCGGCTGTCAACCCAGAATGAAGCATTCGCAGCGCATTCGTTCGGGATGCGAGAGGAAAGGGTCCGCCATGGCCAGACGAAGAGGGGGCATGATCACGTTATGAACTTAAAACTACACTGCAGCAGCAGAAGTAAAATACGCTGGCGTGTGAACACTAATGGGTGAGTTCGAGGGCAAAAGACCCCCACCCCCTTCGAAGCTATATTGGAACCGTTGACGATTTTAAATCGGAAAAGTCATCCACCTATGCTCCGAGATACAGATAAAAATACATTGTTTACAACTAAGTGTAATTACAGATAACTACTAGCAATCAACAAATTGGGCCCAGTGCCAGTCATAGAGACTTCCTGGTGGCAGCGGCAATAACTTAGCATTGTTTTTTCATTGGGACAGTTGGTGGCTGCCGGGATTCTAGAAGTGGACTTAATTATATACTATACACATATATTAACATTGCAATTTTGTTTATGTGTTCTTATTAAAACAATCTAATAACGATAATTACAGGAATTCAATATAGACTTTGAGTACAATTATACGACTGGACAATATCACCGATAAAATGGAAAAGATTTCAAAATAAGAAAACAAGTCAAGAAAAAGGATGGATAATTATTAGTAATAGAAACATTAAAAATATTTGTTTTCTTAAGTGAGTGAGGCTAGCTTAGGGAGGCATTGTGTGATGTTCCCACGACCTTGTTTGATAGACCCAAGCAAGAACGTCCAGACTACACATGACGATCAAGGCAACAATATATTAAAGTGGATAGCTAAAACATTGTGGAGGCTCAATTTAAAAAAATTGTCAAACTTGATTATGATGCTACATAGTATGTTCAAATGGACAAATAAACACCCCAAATACAAAAGTTTGACAAATTACACGCCAATGGCAACGTTATAATGAATACAATAAACTCGGGGCGAGTTTTATTAAACGCTAGGTGTAACCACGTAAGTCTACTGGAGAATGGCAGTATTGGGTCAACTTACGATTTTGACTTTTTAAAAGCACAAATAATCATTTTGAAATACAATTTGTTCAGGCTTCCATTTTAAGACTCATTAAAGACACTGTAGATTGGGATCATGCGCTTCAATTTTTTAATCTGTGGTAATGTTTAGCGCCGCAATACC
>JZLH01S0003671.1:22256-32641 GCA_001188425.1 Eucidaris tribuloides | reverse complement strand
TATAATTAGAGCCAAATTATGTGAATCTCCTGTAAATTTTGTATTTGATTTGTTTAATAAAACATACAATAAACAAAATGTAATGTAAAATATGTGTATATTATATAATATGTCCAACTTCTAGAATCCCGGCCACCCCAATGTCCCCAATGAAAAAACAATCCCGGTTATGCCGCTGCACCAGAAGTCTTATGACTGGCACTGGGCCTAATTTGTTAGGTTGTTAGTGCCTAGTAATCTGTATATACACTGTAGTTGTAAAAATTTATTTTTATCTGTGTCTTCGGAGCATACGGAGGATTGACCTTTCCGATTTAAAATCGTCAACGGTTTTGGCTCCTCGAACTCCACCCATTAGTGTTCACAGGCCATGGTAATTTACTTCTGCTGCTGCTGGTAGTAGTTCATACGTTGACTCATGCCCCCTCCCTTCTTCTGGCCCATGGCGGCTCCCTTCCCTCTCGCATCCAGGAACGAATTGATGCTGGAATTCTTCATCATCTGGGTCTGACATGCGACCTGATCAACAGACATACCAGCCTGAAAATGCAAGATTAAAGAAACAACATAGTGATGAGGACTTAAAGAGAGTAGATAAAAGAGAAAGCTTATACACAGCTCTTTCTGCATCTAGTAGAGAAAATGTTTTAAAATTACATAGTTTGGTCTAAATCCAATTATGCGTTGTAAAGAAGCAGATGGAAATGTGAACAAGTTTTTGCGCGACGCACGACGAAGACGCATGACGCACTTCGCACGACGGACAAAAAAGCGATCGTAATAACTCACTTGAGCCTTCGGGTCAGGTGAGCTAAAAAAATAGTAATACGTTGAAAACTAGACACGAGATATCTCGTCGGAATTTCTATGGGGAATGCATGTTTAAGCAAAATCAAACCGTCTTCAACGGGTTAGGGGAAAAGGACTTAAATGAGTTTATTTTTGGTTGAAATTCAACCCGTTGTTAAACGTCACCCTGTTTTATAGTACGTACATGTGTTGTCATAATTATACATAAAATTTGGAAAATTTCATCTGTTGTTATTATAATGTACAATAAATCCCCTCCACTCCAGTAGAAAAATGTATTATACTTACAGTTTGGTATACATCATGGCTGGCAGTCTCCCCGGCGTAGGCTTGGTCTAGTTCCTGAGCCTTGTTGAGATACTGCACGGCTGATTCCACATTCTGGACTTTGTTTTCCTTGGACTGAGTTTGACGCTGCATCATTTTAGCCATGGACCAGCTTTAGATTAAATGTGAGAGATAGAATATATATCATGATAATGACATAATATTATGATATGATATTATATCATATCATATCATATATCATATCACATCACATCATATATCACATATCATATATATCATATATCATATAAGAATTAACATCATATCATATCATATATCATATCATATCATATCATATCATATCATATATCATATCATATCATATCATATCATATCATATCATATCACATCAACGTCATGTAATATAATATGGTATAGTATAGTATAGTATAGTATAGTATAATATAATACTATTTTTGTCATGGGAGTCTTTTCATTGTTCTGTCATGCAGACCTATCCTAGACATGCATGTTTTGTCATAATTATTTGGTTTTGTTGGAATACACTCTATAACATATGACATAAAAATCTAATACTTAACTGTTTTCAAGGGGACTGATCACTGCGAACTTTTTTTCACACATAATGCACTCTAAATTTACTCTAAATGTATTTTTTTTTCAAACCTTCACCTTGTAAAGAGTGAGCTTGTCTTAAAGAGATAGTACACCCCACAGGCTATAATAGTATTTAAGTTGAAAGTGAAAACATACAATTTTGCTGATTTGGGATGTAACATATAGACCACATGCACACACTAGGGCCCAGAATAACCAAGAAACTTTCTCTCTTCGACCAAGATCGCATATGATTGAAAGACGTTATTCTAAAGAAAGACTTACATGCGACCTCTGGCCTCGGCCTTGTTGCCTTTCTCTCCCAGTGTTGCCGCCTCTTGCATCGCTGACAATCCGGTAACGGCAGCATTTATCTCCTACAAAACAAACAAACGAAAACAAATAAACAAACAGGCCAACATAAACAAAATATGTTATTTCATTTAGTTCAGTCATTAATATTTAATCATCAAAGGAGACCATAGATCATTCCGTCTCTCACATTAAATTCTTGTCAATGTAACGGGCCGATTACATTCCAGAACTTTTTTTTGGGGGGGGGGATTTGTAGGTCTACACTTTTTCTTTAATTGACTTTTTAAAGAAATGAATAGAATGAAGATCTGTTTTATGATAATGTCATAGTAATAAAATTAGGTGAAAACAACCGGTTGATATCTGGAGGAATTTACCATTTCTTTAAGAAATAGGCCCAAGGAAAACAATCACGCGTCGTACAGAACCTTTGCTGCGTCTTCTACGACAAGCATCAAGCATCAGACTCAACAACTTTCGGTTTTCACAGTGGTAACAGAGGTGTGTATCGTTGTACAGTGTGTTCATCAAAATAAAATAAGGTATTGCACTATTGCTGTATACTCGTTCAAAAGTTGTCCTTTGTAAACATCGTGATAACAAATTTATGGTTGCCTAGATCCCAAAATGTAATTGCCACAATGAAAGCTGGCATAGGGTTCAAACATGGAGTATGCAGTTGTTCACTTGGTGCAAGATTATTTCCACAATTATGCAGAGTATTTTCACATGAAATCCTTAAGCTATCAAAAGTGTTTGTTATTAACAGTTCGTAATTATGACGTCAAGTACCTCATGAAAATAATAAATGACCGAAAAGACATGCATGATGCATGATCCATGCACACTCATCTGAACATTTTAATGGTGGGTCCTCTTATGAACTATACAGACAAGGGCTGTTAATAGGTCCACATTTTGAAACTTACGGTTTCCATCGATGATCTGTCTTTGGTCGTTTCTCTCTCCTGAGTGATGACCCGTAAGAACTGACGGCCATCAGGCTTAGTGTAACGGATTTGGACCTAGAATATAAACACACAAACATATCGAACATTAAAACGCGGGAATAATTGTTAGTGTTGCTCTACCCTCCATCGTCCTCATCAGATTCCCTTCTTTCCTTCTACCTCCCGTCGTATCGTATCGTCCTTGCTTCTTGTTCACAATTCATAATAAAAATATGATAAAACTGGGTAAAAATGTCCTAAGACATCCGACAAGTGAAATGGATTTAATTTCTAAGATTTCGCGATAATCCGCTACACGATATATTCATTCAATTTGACGGTTTTCCTTTTTTCTTTTCTAGCGAGGCATAATTCAAAGAATATAAAGACTAACCATTTCATGAGTGAAAGAGATAAATCAGAGAGGTGAAATATGGTGTAATACATGATAATGATTGTAGCTTATTTACTCGATAAGTTCATTTCAGAGTGAACAAATCATGGGCACAATCTTTAACGTTGTTTTTGTTTTCAAAGTACAAAATTGTGTTTCTTCGCATGGTACTAAAATCAAAGAAAGTTTTGTTGTGAGATTTTATTGCGTATTCCGTAGCACAATCTGAAAATATTTAGGTGTATGCCAGTTCTGTACCTGGAAGGGTAGTTTATCGCGCTGTACGCTCCCTTGTCCAGGTTTGAGTTTGAAGCGGAACGTGAGATCAGATGATGACCGGTGGGCGTTGCCCATATTGCGAACAAGACGATGGCCATTCTCTATTACCTGAATATAAAAACGAAAATAAGCAATGATTGATATAATCTCACAGACGATAATATAGAACACACCACAAAACAACAACAAGATGTTTTAGACCGTCTGTCATGGTCTCATGGACTTGTCAAACTGCAGCATAGGGTGCAGGATGAGGTTCAACGACATTTCTTACCGAGTCTGTCAAGGACTCTTCAAACTGCAGGATGGGGTGCAGCATTAGGGTCGATAACAAAAACAACAACGACCTTTCTTACCGAGTCTCTCAGGGACTCCTCAAACTGCAGGGTAGGGTGCAGGATGAGGGCCAACGATGTTTCTTACCCCTTGTGTCAATGGCTCATCAAACTGCAGGGTGGGGTGCAGGATGAGGGCCAACAACGACATTTCTTACCAAGTCTGTCGGGGACTCATCAAACTGCAGGGTGGGGTGCAGGATGAGGGCCAACAACATTTATTACCCAGTGTGTCATGGAGTCGTCAATCTGCAGGGTGTGGTGCAGGATTAGGGCCAACAACAACATTTCTTATCCAGTCTGTCAAGGACTCGTCAAACTGCAGGATAGGGTGCAGGATGAGGGTCAACAACGACATTTCATACCCAGTCTGTCGGGAACTCATCAAACTGCAGGATGGGGTGCAGGATGAGGGTCAATAACAGAAACAACAACGACCTTTCTTACCAAGTCTGTCATGGACTGGTCAAACTGCAGGATAGAGTGCAGGATGAGGGCCAACGACATTTATTACCGAGTCTGTCAAGGGCTCGCCTAACTGCAGGGTGTGGTGCAGAAAGAGGGTCAACAACAACAAAAATAACAATAACGAGATTTCTTACCCCGTCCGTCATGGACTCATCAAACTGCAGGATTGGGTGCAGGGTGACGGTCAGCTCCACGTCCGTGGCCACCACGGGGTCTTGGCCGATCTGTCGGATCTGTCGGGTCAGCTCGTGGGGGTTGAGGATATTCATGTTGCCCCCGGTGATGGACACGGCGTTGCTGATTTGTTCCATCTGTATGCTCTGGTCGGTCTGTATGCCGATGATGGAAATGGTCGTCTGCTGCTCCTTTGCGATGTTGCCGATCTGAAGGTTGGATATCAGATTGAAGATTATTGACGATGGTTGTGATTAAATCTCAACTTAACGCTTAATACCGATCTTATCTACCACATCTTGTATTTTATTATTGTTCACATAATTCGTCCTTAAGACTTGATAGAGAAAAATTTACCGCCTACACATAAAGCTATATATTGGACATTCATTTTTTGCTGGGTGATTAATAAATTACATTTTAATTGACTTCGTGTCAATCTTATCAACCATTACTGAGATATTGCGAGTAATTTGTTTATTCTAGAGATCGTCCTTATTTCAGATCACCCTAAACCACATCAATGGCAAATTCTAATAAATGAAATCGTCTATAATACTTGAGTTGTCTGCACCAAAGATGAACCGCCCAGAGAATCTGAATTCTATGTTATAAGAACAAACTTTTCAACTTTATCCCCTCAGTAGACTGTGCACCGCATACTGCCTACGATATTCTGAATCGTGGGCAATTGGAAGGCTTACAATGACAAGTGTGAGTGTTTGTATTACATCTGAATTGGAGTAATTCTTTTCAATGAACGCCTTTTGAAGGTGGTGCAGGACCCAAACGAACGTGGACGTGTACGAAAAGCGTACATTTGGTCAAGACCCCTGGAAATCCTTACCCTGGCCTGTAAAACGAAAAGCGCCAGTTTTCTTCCGCCCCGAACGGCTCCGGCCGAACGGGCCCCCAAAAGGGGACCATAACGAACTCACACCCTGGTTAGGCTCCCCATCGTGCAGAGATGATCTCCGAGCCAAGGATCCCCAGACAGTAGACCGACGGATGCAGCCAGGGCCGGACCAAGAGCCGTGCCGCCAGCAGTTTGCAGGGAACTGACTTTGCTTTTAAGGTCACTGTAACATAAATATATATATATATATTTTATAGTATACTGTTTAATTGAGAATATTTTATGGAAATTTGAATACAGGCTATTTTGATTTTAACACAAACACAAACACACAGACACACACATCATACACACATAAACACACTAATACACCAAACTACCAAATTATAAGGAATAACAAATATTTCTTTCATCGGAGCAAAACACGATCTGTCCAGCAACTTGAATACATATATAAAAATGTATATTCATATTGAACTATAACCCTTGTATGTAGTGAAATGTACATGGAATACTTAAATATACTCATGGTTATTACACGATGCATAATGATTTGAACAACGAAACAAAAACAGATAACCAAGCCCAAAATGGGGAGTTCCATCGCGACAGTACCACCGAACGCCAAAAGGGTGCAAGATATATGGTATGGCGCAAAAAAAGTGGTTCAAGTCCAAAGCGGGTGGGCATTGCTGCTACCAAGTGAAAGTAATGTCTTAATATCGAAATTGCCGAAAGGGGGTAGTCTTTATGTTGCATTCCCCCTTTTAAAATTGCTTCTGACTTACTTGATAGAGGAACTGACTGGCCGGATGTTGAAATGGGGCGCCAGATCACGCCCGTTGCGAATGAGCTCATTCATGTCATTCATATTGGCTAACACGCCCGTCGCAGATTGGCTCCCGTCACCGTGGACCACCACCTGACTCTCAAAAGTGACGATTCCGATCCTCTTGTCGCTCTCCTCGTCAAGTTCAATGAACTCCAGCTGCCTGAGAATGAAAGAATTGTAGAAAGACGGGACAAGTTGATAAGAAGAAACCAAAATAATAAGATTAATGACGATAGCAAAAATAGTAACATCATCTGAACCAGATCATGAATTGGCCTTTATTCTCACAGGAGGACTCGCCTTGGCAAAAGACCTGTCTATACCTACTCATTTGTCGCGTCGACAGGACACTCCATCAACAGTAATAATAACAACAGGTAAACAATGTTAACAATCATACCACGAAGAAGAGAAATACAATTTGCTAAGAGCATTTGATCTATCAAATCATATGCATCAACGAAACAATATGACCACATTTGACCATAAAAATTATTTTTTCGAAAACAAACAAACAAACAAAACTGTTAGATAGTGAATTTTAAAGGGACAAGGAGCCAGCAACTAACAGGCATAAGTTAAGGGAAAACACAGACATTGTAATTATTGTGAGAATTATGGTACATGGTGATAAAGACAGCCTAAATAAGGGGTACTGTGTGATACTCACCCTCAGCAAGGCCCTATAAATTAGTTAATCTGTGTTTATTTTACATCTTTGCAAGTTTTATCCCGGGATAAAACTTGCAGAAACAGCTATAGGGGAGGAGCTTATCGATTCAAACAGTGCATACATTACCACGGCGCGACTAATACACGTCGGGTGGCATGCATCGGTCACGCATGGTCAGCTCCAGACACGACAAGAAAGGTACAAGATTGTTACCGAACATGACATATGAAAAAAACTGTAACTTGAAGTTGCCTGGCAACATTCTAATGACATATCACTCTTATGATGTTGCCAAAAACTCATCCATGATCTTAAATGTTCAAAACAGTGGAAAAATAATCGAATGCGGTATTATGCGTTAAATGTAATTGGATGGCATTCATCTTTCATGCTCATCCCTGAACGCTGGAATTTTTTCACTCATCAGCTGACTGATTCTGTGACAACTGTCTGTTGAATGAATTACCCGATCAACTGTGTTAGGAATATAGCAATAATGAGCCTTGAACATCTCTTCACACCCTCACTCTTAATGTTCTTGTATTATAAACCTCCCCTATGGCTTGACAACTAGCCATGTACACCTGGTCAAGAGAAAGCTGTCGTTTTGGCGCCGTTTGGCAATTTTTCTGAGTTAAAACAAAAAGGGTTTGAAGTTTTTACACTTAAATGTTCGTAGTTTGCCTCCGAACCATTTCGAAATCAATTCATTCTGAACCCGGAACTGATATTCAAATATCTGGCTGTAAACGACACTTGCTTGAACAATTTCCATACTTGACAATGAAATTTGGTCGTGTAAGAATTTTTCAAATTCATACGTAAAGATCGAAACAGAAGAAACGGAGGAGGGTATTGCCATATTATGTCAGGAAAACTGCTTACACTTTAGAATTCGTTGAACCATGCAATCTTTAGATCAGCATAGAGCTTCTGCCAAATATTTAGGTTCATCCAACCTTCTAAAAACCATTCATATTCCTTTTCATGTACAGGCCTCCAAATAGCAAACCCATTACTTCCTCAATTACTATGAAGAACTGATGTTTTTTTTTAGATAGTTCAATTACAATCATCATAGTTAATGGGCTGATCTGAACTATGATTTGATGAAGCAGTCTCTTTTTAGTGAAACTAAGCGTCTTTATCAAATTAATAATCTATATTCATTGTCTCAGGTTAATCGACTATGTTAACAGAGTTTGTCAAATATCCAATAGTTTAAATAGACTCATATGATTTGTAATTTCAGCTGATATGATTAGCTCATATGGTGTCCTTTGTACTGGTATATGTCAATATTGTGCTTATATGATCTGGAATCATTCACAATCAAGCAGAAATTCTCCTCGCTGTTTATTACTTATAGAAATCTTAAATAACCTTGTCGTTGGATTCTTTTTAAGAGGATCTCGCTTCACAAAATTGGCAACTTGTATATGATTGCAAGAGTCTAGACAATGCCGTTGAAGTATGCCAGAATCTGCTCATTGAATGTTGTTAATTCGTCACATGCCACGAGGCAAAAACGTGTTAAGAATAGACCTGTACCTTGGATGACCTCCTGGACATATCCGAAAATCATCGCAAAAGATAAGGAAATAAGTTGAAGCTAGAGCCCCACAAGGCCTAATTATAAATTTTATGAATGAAACGATTGAGATAACAAAACTTGGGCATGCAGTTCGCCATTATGATAATTTATGGGAGTGGAATATTAGAAAAATGCCGCGAAACACAGTACGTTCCCAAAATTAGAAAGGCCCAAAAGCGAATGTATTATGACATAATAAAATACTTCTCTACTGCCAGCAACTCTAAACAAATATGGAATATCATCTAAAAGACTGTTTTGCCTTAACAAAACGCAACCTCCATGCATCCCTTCTAATTCAACAATAATTTCTTCAATCTAATTATTTTAATGAATAATTTATGCAAATGTTGGTCAGAGTTGCATTCAAATTCCCCAGCGTCTGTGATAATACTGGTATTCAATGAGTCTGTTTTCAGTCTCCTTTGATTTAAACTTGGGTAACCTGAGGATGAAGTTCTGATAAACATTTAATGAGGTATGAAAAACAAGAAATACTATTGCGTTTAGAATGGTATATCAACTGTTTTACATATTGAAAGCATCCAACCCCTGTCATAATTCCTCTCTTACATACCTCTTTCAATTAAATTCCCTGGTTGAAGTGACCTCTTTCCCGTCACAATTGGAAGAGCGTCCAAACTCATCCCGTTCGTTTAAATCCGGTGACAAATCTGAGTCCCGCAAACTATAGACCCATTGCTATCCTTCCATGTGTCTCAAAGTTCTTGAAAAGCCTTGTTCAACAATACACTCGCTCAATACCTTTAAAATAAATTGATCTTTTGTTTCACCGCACAATCTGTGTTTCGTGATAAGATTACCACCACAACGACCTCTATATTGAAAGTCACACCCAGCATGATTGGATTACTAGCTATTGATCAGGTCTTTTACTGGAAAGCTATCTTTATAGATTTAAAGCCGAGCTTTTGACACTGTGGGATCTTTCATATATGATATAGAAAAGTTAAGCAAATAGAGTTCTATCTGTAGCTGTCGTGGCTCTGCGCGTGGTTCAAAAGTTATGTCACAATACGCAAGAGTTCGCTCCTCTTTTAAATTATTTTCTATGTCTGACTTTTTCAGATATTACACCACGAGTCCCCCAGGGTTCCATCTTAGGGACCAATTTTGTTACTGCTAATATATAATAACATGACATCTGTTTAACAATGTAAAAAATTGTCCCGCATACACTTTGTATTGCTGATGATACTGTATTATATTTTTCACATAAAGATCCATCCCACCATAGAGAATGGTTCTTATAATGCACCTTTAAAGCCAGTTATATATTGGACATGATGTGTGAATAAGTGAGCCTGAATTTGAAAAGACTGAGAGCTTCTGAACTGGCTCCTCGTTGCCACCTTGCAAACGCAATGATATTCAAATATATAACCTGGCAATGGTCAACATGGATCAAGGCAAGGCGGATCTCGTGAAGTATTTAGGCGGCTTACTCTATCAACCAATTAAGTGGATATTCCATTGATAAATTATGCGCTTAAAGTATCTTGCAGCGTTAATATCAAGCTATCTGCGGTCCGGGATCCGTCATTTTTTAAATGAACCCTGTTTAAAATACCACTATTAATTGGCTTTAATACTATCCACTTCTTTGATCTTATGCCGGACTTATATATGACCTCCTCACAATATAAAGTATACAAAAGTTTCAAAAACTAGAGCAGGTAGAACTCATTATTCGCGTACAGTCCATTCAAAGCATACATCAACTATGAAATTCATCAATTACTTAACTAGGGATTCTCTAACTGCCAGACGAAACAAAGGCACCATGAATAATATCTCTC
>JZLH01S0003662.1:10956-22443 GCA_001188425.1 Eucidaris tribuloides | reverse complement strand
GAGTACAACGATCGTTTTGGTGCTTTAAAGGAGTGAAGATCCACGAGTACTCAATTTTGTCATGGACTGCTGTGTTAAAATCAAGAGTACATCAGATGCATAAACCATATTTTATACATACATACCTGGCCAGTGGCAGCATAACTTTCCAAGTTGTGTACTATTAAACAATTGATGCACTGTTTGCGACTGCGTTAGGGCAGAGCCAGTGCACGAAGTTTAGTCAGTGCAAGTGATAACGCACGCGCCCGCAGGGCAAGTGCGTTATCACTTGCACTGACTAAACTTCGTGCACTGGCTCTGCCCTAACACAGGAACAAAACAGTGCATCAATAATTGTTTTATAAGACGGGTCGGCAATACAAGCCTGAAAATATGCAACAAAACTTAGACTCTAGGCCTTACGTTACTATCTAGACCTATATAGATATAGGGTGTTAGACCTGGTCCTAGTAATAGGACTACGTTACTCTCACGTAACACGTTTAGTTTACGTTAGTCGTTACGACCGGCGTACAAAAAAAAATCAAAGACGACCCGTATTTTTTCCACTCACCATTTTCATGCTTTTGCTGACAGCACTAGGGAATCACAACTACTATATTAATTCCTAGACAACATTTCAAACGAGTAGAGGCGAGCACTCGACCGTAATCTTGACCAGGTTCTAACAGTCTAACCTACATCTACGTACTACAGACGTAGACGAGTACGGACTTTTTCAATTTGGCTGCCGATATATCGACGCGGCGGAAATCGTCAGGTATCGATCATGTGTTATCAATTGGGCATGCACCTCAGGAGAATTAAATGCACGCTCCACGCCTGTCAATTGACCAATCACATTGCGTCATTCTTGAACCCGTCTTATAAAGGATGTTTATTTATACATTTATACGCTATTATGTAGGTCAATGGTTTTTTTAAGCAGCTTAACGTTAAATAATTTTTAATGTCTCTATCAGGTAACACAATATTTGCCAGACTCAAATGCTGTTTTACGACCAATAGAAGATCTACATACTTTTGTAGCTTCATTGTTCTAACTCCATTGGTTTTAAATATGAATCTGTTATAGTAGTCATCGGCAACATGTATCAATTCTATGAAATTACGCAATCTCGGGAGCAAAGGGTTAATACAATCACTGCGGTACATGGTATTGTGCATGTTCCTTATAATCTAACTTAAAGACACTATATAACACTGTGGAAGACCCGTTTAAAAATTGTCGAACTTTGCTATCTGACATATCTGACAGTGTTTGAATGGACAAATAAACACCCTACAACACAAAAGTTTGGACAGTTATGCTGTCACTAGTACAATATGTGCAGATACAAATTGGCACATTAATTTTATATCGGGCGATAGGACATTCTGAAACACAGCAGTCTATGGAGAAAAGCTGGAATGGTCTCTCAATGATTTTCACTTTTTTTTAAAGCACTTAATGATTGTTTTACACTGCAATTTTTTCAGGGCTTCATTTTTAGACTGTATCAAAGACACTAGTAGCATGGGGAATCATGTAGCTCAGATATTGTAAACTGGAAACATTGTTATACAGTGCCTTTAAGCTGAGCAAATAAAAAGTACATATTCCTCGACCCGTTGGAGACGGTTGTTTATGGTATTACAAGCATTTTCTACAGAGCCCAACCGGAGATATTTCGTACTTAGTTTCCAATGGGTTAATATCCAAAGTAGATTGAGCAAATCAGCAAAACTGTTGCTTAAACGCATCTAAAACTACTGAAGCGAGACAGATGGAAGTTTGATATATATATTTTACCATGATTTTGGCGATGATTCTGTGGTCAGCGAGAGGGTCATGTTATGGAGTAACACTGTTTTAAAAGTACACGAAGAAAAAGCACGCGCTTGCTGATTATCACTCCGTTCAGAAGTAAAACAAAAACTAGTTAAAGGTAAATGACACGATTGGGGGTAGTCCTCAACTTCGGCTGAAACTGCCTTGGAATCAATTAAACTATGCAAAGATTCTCCAGTGAAAATCTTGTAGTCAAACGTTGACTCATTCTACGATAACTAATGTCAATATCCCTCATGGCAGACAAACCTGCTGTGTGGCTCTCTATGGGTCTTATTTTTATCGATTCCCGATAGAATCAATATTCATGCTTGAGTCTCCTTAAGTAAACAAATGAGAGACAAATCCTTCCAGCTGTGAGATCTACTACAGCTGGTGTATAGTTGGTATACATTTCAACTCATTTGGTTCTTGGGGCATTTTCAAGTGTTCCCAATCATGTCACTAACCTTTAAGTTGCATTGAGAAAATGGACAGTTAAAATGGTTTTTCAGTAGAAATCAATCGCTTTGGCATATTAGGATATTAAAATAAACAAACCCACCAGTTTGACACGCCATGACGTGTAATTTAGGCACAACGATCGATACATGACTTGCCATTTTAATTCAGTGGATCTTTGCTTGTCCACACCAAATAAATGCAGAACTGTTCCATGTTAGGAATTAGTGAATTAAATAATATGTGTTAACGCGGCTCCCTATAAATGAGTTTTTCCTATATAGTACGTCGACATACATTTAACGATATCTTATTAGTACACTACTACCAGTTTTTTTTTCATGTTCCATTCCAGTGGTTTCTTTAGTACTTCGCTTTGCCACAATCATATTCCATACTGTATAAACAATACTAGGAAGTGATAAACAAAACTAATTAAAGAAAAATTACTGAATGATATGCGGATCGTAATCGCAATGAAATCGACCCGTTCGTTTAAACACACTTGTTACATTACGCAACTACTCTAAAAATTGCCACTGGCTCAGTGAAAATGAGAGGATAATGATTATTCAGTGAAGCAACAAATTACTTAGATTTCCTGATCGATAAGGCAGTCATTAATCATATTTCCTGGATTTTACGGTAAGAATTGAAATTACGCTGGTATAACACCAAGAAAGTCTTCGCCAATGCCACCATAATCAAGTCAAATTGGAGATAATTGAGATAAAGACAAACACTTTACAATATTATGTGAGTACAAGAGTGGATACATGACCGTAGTCTCATTTTAAGTCCTTCGAGAAACACGTAAGGACACAACTCTCAATTAGCCGACAGGAAATCGTTTGAAGTCGAGGAAAGACCCGGGTTTTATTTCAGTGCGCTGTACAAATATTGGTCTTCCTCACGTTCGTTGAAGTAAGTTATCGATTAGGTGCTGTCCTATTTACACATGTACTTGTGGCACTAGATTGAAATTAGCATAGAATGCTACATGTTGTTTACACTCACGCAAACAGTAACACATACGCATAGACAAAGGCATGTTTTGGCATGAACACACGCACATAAGCAGACACACACCTGACACACATAAACATCTTCACACATCCCATAAATAGTGAATTACAAAAAAAGACGTGTAGGAAGATGTACATGTATATAACATCCAAGAGTGTAGGCTGGCTTGGGTATGTGGAGGTGGAACTAGAGTTAGCCTGGTTTGGGCACAGGGAGGTGCACATCTTTGGGAGATGAAATAAGAACATCACAAGTCGTAAAAGGGTTCAAATGGCGCTGTTTTCGGAAGTCCTTCCCCTTAGCGAGGGGGAGAAGGGTGCACGTGCACTCAGTGGTCAGCCTAGGCCCTTGAAAACGAAATATTGGTACAAACGTGGTGACTATTGCAAGGATGGATTTCTTTATCTCGACAGTTTACCAACACCCACCAGCGCTTCTAAAAAAACAACGGGTAGATAGTTCCCTCTTGCTTTCAGAAAGGCCTTAGCAACATCTGGAGAGGAATCATTATCACAATGACTTTCAGTGCTTGTAGCCACGCGCTACTCCATGATATGGGCGGGATAAAAGGGATGTGCCGCTCGTAATCCATGTACGTTCAATACCATCCGCTTGCCCCATTGCAACGCCGTGCGTAAAACTGAACTCTGTACTACGTAGTGTAGAGTTCAGTGGTGCGTAACAGCAATCGTGGAGCTGCGAACAGAATTGCCGTTGAGGGTGGGGCCGTTGTCAGTTGGGCTCAGTTCGCCTTTCTTCGGGTGAATGCGTGCTGCATAGGGAATTTCACACAATTCGTGCGCACTCGTTTTCCGAAATTATACGGGCATTCCCGAATATTACCCGAGCCGGGCCATCTCCAAAACATCACGATATGCGACTTTTCGGTCCCTTTAAGTTCTGCTGAGGACTTGACGAGCATGTAAGACCCCAATATCGGGATATATGTATCATCAGTACTTTCTCAGTGATCATAATTCACGTTTTCTGCCTTGGTAGACGGAGATGAAAAACAGAATCATGCAAACCTTCGTTTTTTAGGCTTTTATACTCTTAGAAAAAAAAGGTGCTGATTAGAACCTCTCTTTGTCCCGTATTTGGAACCTTTTAAGGTTCTTCAAAGAAGCAGAAAATGGTTCCAAATAGTTCTTCAGAACTATTTTTGGTTGTACAAGTAACCCTTTAGGGTTCTTTTTTTACAACCTTAGGGGTTCTCGATGGTATAAAGAACCCTACTATTTTTGCATAGGGTTCACTATACCATCAACAACCTCAAAGGGTTCCTGGTAGAACTAAAATTGTTCTAAAGAACGCTTTACAACCCTTTTCTGATTCTTTGAAAAACGGGACAAGGACATGTTCTATTCCACACCTTTGTTTTCTAAGAGTGTACTCCTCATCTTGAAATCCAGTGCCCCCTGTTACAGTCCGATAGAGCGAGGATTCTAAAGATAATGGACCCTGGATAGACCGAGGGTCCGACAGACTGAGGATACTGGCCATTCTTTGTGCGTCTAAAAATCTGCCTAAGGTTGTTTTATTCGTGCAAATTGAATTAAAATGAGGGTAGAGAGAGAGGAACTTGGTGATCCAACCACAACTAAACACATTTACCTTCACTTGTGTCTAAACCTAGACTCTTGACTTGTGTCTATGAGATGCGCTGGGTGCACGTGCATGACCCCCCCCCCCGCAGAGCCATAGGAGTTCCACCCTAATAGCAAAAAGAAGAAAGAAAAGAAAAAAAAGAAAAATATAAGAAATGAAAAAACAACAACAAGGGTGTAGACTGAGGGTGCACCCCCCTCCCCCCTCGCTGAAGCAGAGGAGTTCTGCCCCTGGTAAGCAAAAAGAAATGTGCACCACCTTTTCTGCTTTAAACGCCTGATTTTCTCAACTTAAGTTCCACCTCCCTAAGATGTGAACCTCCCTGTTCCATCACCCCAAGATGTGCACCTCCCCATGCCCAAACCAGCCTACGCCCTTGCGCCCATTGGTGCCATACAAATCCTCGGTCTAAAGGAATTCCCACTTTGCTCCTATCGTTTCATGATTGCAGATAAAGGAGCAGAGCATAGGATTTAGATACGAAAAGTTAACCACATTGGATTAGGTATTTGCTGAAGATCGGTATTTGTTTTTTATTAATATTCTAAATGACCTTGCTATGAATGTAAATAAACAAACAAATAATTTATCGTAGGAACTAAATTTAATATCTTATTAGTTTTTCTCATGACAAAAAGATTTCATCACAGGATTTGCACGCCAAAAAAAGGCAAAAGGAATGAAATCAGCTCAAATCGTTCTAAATGTGAAGGTTAGTACGAATTAAAACCTGTCATAGAAACATTGGGTAGAATACGTAGCTTTGTTAAAAAAATCTGTACGGTTAAACTTCAAAATTTGCAAAGTGACAGGCACGTTCTGTTAGTACCAAAATTGTCTGATCGGCCGCTAGCCCAAGGTCACGCAGAGTTTAACCGTTAAATCCATATCAGTGTACGTAGTCACCCACTGCCCGTCAGGTGGTCATGCGTTGTACATGCAATTTGAGTAAAATTTAAACTCACGGAAAGAACAATAATCTGGAGCATATACTTATTACTTTTTTTTTCTCAGAAAACAATAGGTTCGTGACGTATGGATCTGAAAATGTCAATACACCATTTATAAATGCTTAGAGAGAATACACAGTACTGGTTGATTACTTTCAGAACAACAACATTTTAATATCAACTGATCAATTGCTATCAAACCTTCTGTGAACAGATGGTATTCTAAAAATGTCACTATAGTACAGGAGAGAGTATTTGAAAACAACAGAACACTTTGTTTTTGACAAATCTGCTAAACAAATCCCCACTGCTGACAAAGTACTAACACAGAAATCTATATGTGTGACTATGTTAATTGTTGCCATACACACTGCAGCAACGGAGCCTACTCCGTCGGGTACTCAAACTGCCAATTCCCCAACTTTTTATTGCACATGAAGTGAATTAGCCCCACATTATAATGCAAATGTAATTTATTCTCAGCTGGAAAATATGGAAATGTGAAATTTTGATGAAAGATTTTCGATCATCAACCAGTACTGTGTATTCTCTTTAAGTATACCGTTTGGTAATCATAATAAAGGGAAGTGATGGACTTACAAATCCTAAAATCCATCTTTAATGTTTATTCAACCATATCCTTGTGTCCTGAAAGAGAAACAAACATGTTGGTGTCTTGTTCAAAATAAAGTCCGCAATAGAATCTTGTTATTGAAAAATGGTGCATCAACGAATATGAACACAAAATGAATTGTGTTTACAAACAACCAAATTTTGAACTAAATTTCGATTAACTCTGTAAATCTCTAGAGACGCATAGTTTTTTTTTGTTATTATCATTATTTTAATGCGTTCAAGAGTAATTTACCACTATTGGTGATTTTTCTACGGTTCAACTTTGACGGTCTACAAAAGAAGGCGCGCGTGCACGTCTTTGTGCGTGTGTGAGTGTGTGTGTGTGTTTGTGCTTGTGTTTGTGTGCGTGTCTATGTTTGTGCGTGTGTGTCTATCTGTCTGCATGTGTGTGTGTGTGTGTGTGTGTGTGTGTGTGTGTGTGTGTGTGTGTGTGTGTTGTGTGTGTGTGTGTGTGTGTGTGTGTGTGTGTGTGTGTGTGTGTGTGTGTGTGTGTGTGTGTGTGTGTGTGTGTGTGTGTGTGTGTGTGTGTGTGTGTGTGTATACACTCCTCGCTTTCCGTCACGAATCTTGGGGATGAGAGGTACTGGGATTTGTACGAAATCAGAAAATGCATGAATACACACTCGAGGAAAATTCGCCATGACCACCTAATTAATTAGTTTACCACACCTGATTCTCATCATACAGTGGTTGCATTAATTGAATTGATTTTTTTTTCTGGAATACTTGCCTCAAATTTGAATCAACCGGAAAGCGAATTTCCTCATTTATTTTCAAAATTATCGTATGTATTCATTATCAATTCCTTATCTGTAATAGTCACCCTTTTTATCGATTGGTTGCTACAGGTAATGCTGTCATTCTCTTCTTCCACATAATACTTATATACTACTACTCTATCATCACTACTACTACTTATATACTACTACTCTATCATCACTACTACTACTATCACTACTACTATACTACTACCACTACTACTACTTCTACTACTACTACTACTACTACTACTACTACTACTACTACTACTACTACTACTACTACTACTTCTTCTTCTTCTTCTTCTACTACTACCACTACTACTACCATTACTACTACTACTACTACTACCACTACTACTACTACTACTACTACTACTACTACTACTACTACTACCACTTCTACTACTACTACTACTACTACTACTACTACTACTACTACTACTACTACTACTTCTACTACTACTACTACTTATATTACCACTGCTGCTACTGCTACTGCTACCACTGCTACTACTGCCCGCTATTTTGTTTAAGGTAGTGAAAATCATGGGATTTTGAGTGATTTTCGAAAGTTTGCTTTTTGCCGGTAAAGGGATAAGTTTTAGTTGTTGGCGTACGTTTGACCGTGAGAACTGTCGATTTCTTTTTCGTGATTTTCATTTTCACGACGAGACCCCAACCCCAACCCCTTCACTCCCACACTGAGCGAATTTTTGGTAATTTTTAGGAGAAATGTTGGTATAGATGTGGCCGGGAAAACTCCTGAGAAAGTGTTTTCGGATTTTTTTTTTTCACGGACGAATACCCCCCCCCCCTGCTGAGCAAGTTTTCGCTCGCTTCCGAGTATTTTTGGAGGAGAATGTTTTTTTTTTTCCCGACGGACATAGACCCTCCCCCCCTCAAGATTTCACCGTGGCGCCGCATCTGCAATTTCGGGATGCATTATCATTTATCACGAAACTGATATTTTCCTCTAAACGGAAAAAAAGAACACTAAACCCTTATCATCCCTATCTTCTTTCAAACGTAAGAACTCCTGCATTCATTATTTAAACTGGTTTTATGACTCCCAGGTCAGCAAAAGGGATTTACAGAATGCTATTTTTTTTACGGTTTTAGCGTGATGTTTTGTTTTCCTTTATTATTCTATGAGCTTATCACACTGTGTTCGCATTCGTATTTATCTTGTTTTACAAAGTCGTAAAAATGCGACAGAATTAGTATTATGAATGAATTGTATGCAAACGTATATCCATGTCGGAGGAAAAACGTTTGCAATAAAGATATAAAGGACATAAAATGTGTGAGTCATAATAACGTGTACCACGTAACAAAAAATACGTATATCAACATTCATTTCAATTCAATTTTAATTAAATGTATTGAAACCAATCATTAAAGATAAAAAGAAACAAGATAGCAAATCATGCAATGAAACACAACATCAACAACAATACAAATATTAGTAGTTTTGGGTGTCAATAAGGCAGCTAGGGTTTATAATTGGGGCCCACTACATGGCATACACTGGTATTTAGCATAACGCTGGTCCCAATACTATCCTTCTTTATACGAAACTCATCCAACGCTTTGATGGAATTCGGCGCAATCTCTTTTTAATATACGCAAACTTTGAAAGATCCATGATTGTGGCCGTGTTTTTTTTTCATTTACACATTTTTGACTTCATATATATTTTTCTGTTAAATAATTAAACTCATGTATTACCAGAAACGAATAAGAACATTACAATGATGCAGATCATGATGTAGTTGCATCGCTTTGAAGAAACAACGCTGACAATTCCAGTGATTTCTACTGTTTTTTTTTTCAGGAATCGCAGCGTGTGTTCAAGCTTGAAATAAGCAAAGGAATCATGTTTTGCTGGTCACTTAATAATAATGTGGAAGCCCTATTTAAAATCGTCAAATTTTGCTATCTGACATATCTGAGAGTGTTTGAATGGACAAAATAATAAACACTCTAGAACACAAGACATCAGACAGTTTGTTATTACCCGAAAAATCGGCACATGAATTATTGTCACCGGACGAAAATTCTGCAACACGGCAGTTAGTGGGGGAACACTCAATAATTTTCACTTTGTAAAAGCACATAATGACCGTTTTTTATTGCAATTTTATCAGGGCGTCATATTTTAAACCTTGTCAGAGACACTGTAGCATGCTGAATTATGTAGCTCTGTAGTTTTTTTTTTTGTTACTGGAAACATTGCTATACGATGCTTTTAATGTGCCAAAGCCACATGCCAGCGTGATTATTCTTAATGGGCCATCCCCGAATCTCTTCTGTGCTAGGTCCATTAGGAGAGTATATACAGTGTGAGTCAAGAAAAAGTTAACCGCTAGATAATTGCTCATTGTTTTAAAATTCAGCTTTAAAATTCATGTTTGGAAAAAGTGTTTTATTCTGAATCATTTGACACCATTTTTGTGTGGTTTGTGTTCATGCTTGGATGAACAGGAGACATTGTTTGCGAGGGTGCAAAAATTGATTTGCGCCAAAGTAATGATTCTGTGATGTTTGAATTAATCAATTGGGATTGGGTTTTAATTCGGTCTTTGCAGATCAAAGAAACATCTCTTACAGAATTTATCATGCTACTCATATCTAAACACAGTCACCAACACACACGCGCGCGCACACAATCACACACACACACATACACACACACACGTACACACAACACACATACACACACACACACACACACACACACACACACACAACTATTACTACACACACACAACTACACACACACACACACACACACACACACACACACACACACACACACACACACACAATTACAAACATGAAATTACATTATTGGTGACACTAAAGGTAAATGACATGATTGGGGGTAGTCCTCAACTTGGGCTGAAGCTACTCTAGAATCAAGTAAACTATGCAAGGATTCTCCTGTGAAAATCTTGTGGTATTGTGTGACTCCCTATGGATCTTATTTTTATCTGGCCCTGATAAAATTAAAATACTAGTATGTTTAACTCTTAATGTGCCAAAGTCGCAGATCTGCGACACATAATACACATAAAGGCCATAGAGGTTGAAATCCTCTGGCACGTTAAGAGTTATGCTTGATTCTCCTTAAGTAAACAAATTAGAGGCAAATCCTTTCAGCTGGGAGATCCATTCCAGCTAGTGTACAGTTGGTATATATTTCAACTGATTTGGTTCTTGAGGCATTTTCAAGTGTTCCCAATCATGTCACTAACCTTTAAATTTGTGTGTATTTTTAAGATTTGTCAGAGTTATTTCCAAACAAGTACATGTACATGCCTTGAACAGTGCTCCACAAATATACCTAGCTATGTATTTCTGAATTTGTGGTTTTTCGAAAATACTATTCATAGTCAAGAGGGTATTTGATTTCAAGATGAGGAGTATTTATAGTTTGCGTATAAATTATTCATGGGAGGAAGGTTTTTCAGATAATGGAATTATCAGTCTTAGGTGAGATTTTAAACTCCTTCCTGAGATTGTGGTTGGGGATAGGGACGATGTGCAGTGTTAGATCCAAGGCCTGTCTCGGGGCCAATTTCTTGTGGCCTCGGGCTCGGTCTCACTCCGGGTCGCTTGTACAATTCCTATGAAAAGGTTGTTTTGGGGAGGCTTCGGTCTCCGAACCTGTGGTCGTGGATACAACACTGCGCCCTTTGTAGAAATGAAAGGCTTGACTCCAGTGTTGTATTTGAGACCGACCCAGGGGCCAATTTCTGGTGGCCTTGGTCCCGGTCTCGGTCCGAGTTGCCTGTACAAACCCTATGCAGAGGATGTGTTTTGGGGAGGCCTCGGTCTCAGAATATGTGGTCTCGGATACAACACCGCACCCTTCGTAGAAAGTAAAGCCTTGACTCCAAGTGTTGTATGTGAGGCCGGCCCTGAGGCCATTTCCTGGAGGCCTCGGTCCAGGTCTCGGTCCCAGATGCCTGTAATAGCCTTATGCAGAGAATGTATTTTGGGGGGCCCTGGAACCTGTGGTCTCAGATACAACACTCACCCCTTTGTAGAAATTCAAGGCTTGACTCCAGTGTTGTATTCAGTCCCGAGGCCAATATCTGGTGGCCTCAGTCTCGGTCTGAGTGACATGTGTACTTCTCCTATGGGAAGGTTGTGTTTTGAGGCGGCCTCAGTCTCGGAACAAGTGGTCTCACTGGTCTGGGATACAACGCTGAATTGCTATGGGATT
>JZLH01S0003655.1:37083-47549 GCA_001188425.1 Eucidaris tribuloides | reverse complement strand
AAGTACATTTGCTAAGAACACCACAAAGGGTTTCTACACCAAAAATTAGCACATTTGGAGATTCATTTAGTGAATTAGAGCAAAAAGTATTATTTCACATATTAATTATGCATAAATTAGCATAATTACTAATAACAATTTTCAAGAAAAAAAATGACTGTACAATTTTGTAGATAAGGTCGTGGGCGATGTGCGTGCCAATTTTCGTCTGAATCGCGCTGTCGATGGCTGAGATCTGAAGGGGGGCCAAAAATGACTAATATTAGCTTTACATTAGTTATCAAATGCTTTCAGTATAAATATAAGAACCTGAAAAAGTGGTACCGAGGTGTAATGTCCAATAACGTTAAACATGTAATGTCCGTAACGCAACATTTATGGTCCTGTATGGGATATACTTAATCTGTTGTACCTAATTGTTATACTACAACTTAAACAGGTCCTCAGCACCCATTTCAGAAGAAAATTGGCTTCACTTCATGCTTAAGCTCGCAAAATCTTTGGCAAAAGCATTGGTAAGTGAAAAGTCATGTCCAAAAAATGTCCATAACGGCAAACATTATGTGTGATAACTACCAAATGATAAGTAGAAACTAATTCAAATTCAAACTGTTAACCTGTTGGCTACGGGAACCGGATCTGCCCTGTGTTAACTCTATGGGATTTTCAGAATCTCGGAAGCAACGGGTTAACACTTTGGGGTGGTTCGTGTAAGATGACCACAAAAAGGTACAGAATGATGATGATGATTTCTAGAAATAAGCCCCCAAAGTTGCAAAAAAATCTACTGAATGTAATGTCACTAATGCTGGAATTGCCCATGATGATGATGATGATGATGATGATGATGATTATTATGAAATATTATTAAAAGTTTATTCTGCAACGGAAATGATATTTAAGCTGACAATACTGAGCACAAGTCTGTGAAAATTCAAGCTTGCTATAAGGAAAAATGGGAATAGTTGAAAGGGCATTACCACCCTATTATTATTAGTATAATTATCACAAGATATCAAATATTATTGCAGCACCTGTAATGATATTTTAGCTGATAGTACTGAGCAGTAATCTCTGAAAATTCAAGATTGCTATAAGGAAATTCAATGGGAATAATTTAAAGGGCATCCACATCAGTTTGTTTTATTATTAAATATAATCAAAATTATTGCAGCAGCTGCGATGATATTTCAGCTGATAGATACTAAGCATAAATCTGTGAAAATTCCAGCTTGCTGTAAGGAAATTCAACAATATAGTTAAAAGGGCATCCACGCATACAACACTTCACAACCAAACTACTTTTCATTGCGTAGAGTTGATTGATTAATCAATAGATCGGTATTTTTATCCATCGACTGGAGTGTTGCGGTTCAATGAGACCTAGCGGCATTAGGGTATCGTGCAAGATGAAGGGTGTATATGCGTGGGTTACAGACAGGTGGTAAAAATTATTTGCCTTGATGGTTTGACGTGAGGATATCGAACTGCGGGAGAAACTAGTTGAACATTTTTTCTGTATATTTACAGTAATACTTGTACATGTGCATGTATTTTTTTTTAGCATGTCGAAGTAGACAGTATGATGTCTATGACAATTTATGGTATTTGAATAATGCACAAACATAGGGAATGGGGTGAAGCAAAGATTCTCTTGAATAATATTCTGTGTTGATTACTTAGTTCCTTTATTTTGTGTTTGATTCGTTGACAGAAATTTTGATCTTGTAATCTTAGCTCAAATATTGACCGGATCCTGCAAAACGAGCACTTGGTAGAATTTAGAATTCAGATTATTGCAGTAAGAAAGAACACCTTACAAGCTACAGACTTGTACAAAATTAACAAAACTTGAACAGCTATGAAAATTGTTTTATTTCTTACTTTTTTTATCCAGTATTCACTGGGTGTTTTGTTTTGTTCTGTTAACTCTTAACATGCTGAAGTCGCAGATCTGCACCAACATAAAGTCCATAAAAGTTTAAATCCTCTGGCATGTTAAGAGTTAAAGACTGTTCCTTCAAAATATGATTTGCTGACAAGTGCTGGGGGGTTTGCTAGATTGGATCACATTATCAAGTTCATATATCTTATTAACATGCAAACAATGAATGCTGATATCTTTACATGCACAGACATTGTTATGACACTTTTGTTACTTGTTATTCAGTGTGATAAAACATGTCATCAATATGCAGTTAAAGGGCAGTGACATGATTAAAAAAAATGCCTCTCAAACCAAACTGGTTGAATGATATATTAATGGATTCACCAGCTGGAGTGTCGCCTGGCTGGAAGGCAGGATTTATCTTGAATTTGTTTTGAACGTACTATCATGTTGTTTCTCTCGAGCCCCGATATAAATATGATCCCGTAGAAATCTACACAACAGGTTTGTCTGTCACAAGGCATACTGCTGAAAGTTATTTTAGAACGAGTCATCTTTCGACTACAAAAATTTCACAGTAGAATCCTTGCACAGTGTACTTGATTCTGGAATAGTTTTACCCCAAGTTGAGAACCACCCCCATCATTTCATTTACACCTTTAATTGCAAATAATGAACGCTGATATCGTGACATGCACAGATATTGTTACGACACTTTTGTTACTTGTTGTTCAGTGTGATAAAACGTGCCATCAATACGCAGTGAAACAAGTGAATACATTTCACAACATCAATGCCACGCAATGAATGATGTCACGACCCAGGCAGAAGTGTCCTCATTATCCGATAATATTCAAATGACGAGGTAATGCACTATAATATTAACAACAAATCTGGCGACTCGGGAATCACAGATCGTGTCTAGTTGCTGTACTTTTTTTTGTTCCTTCTCAAACATCAGACAGGATGCACTTACGCAACAACGGAGGATGTAGGTTGTTGCTAGTGTATACATACTTGTTAATATCTGGTTGTCATGGAAACCAGGGCCGTAGATTTTTCTTTGTGACACATTGCTGAAAAATGCTTACGTCAATATGAAATCGGAAAATCTTCTTTCATGAATCTTGCATGTAGATGGAAAATGTAATTCTTGCTCACTCTCCTACACTGTTTACTCTGTAAGAAGTGCTTTGCACTACCTAACAACTGTGTCCATAGCCTTCCCATGAAAATTGTTGCAATTACAAGATTTTTTTTTCTTACAGGAAAGGTAAAAACGACTTTCACCCCAATCATCATAAGAATTATAAGCCCAAATATATTTGGGTCGATGAGATAATGTTTTAGCTCATCCCGGCCCGAAGGCGGATGAGCTTATTAGCCTATGGCGTTGCGTCCGTCGTCCCGTCCTTCCGTCCTTTTTAGCCGTCCGTCGTGTCCGTCCACAGTTTTTGAAAAATGTTCTGTTCTTGTCATTTCTCAACCAGAGTTTGATTCTGGATTTGTCATATGATAGCGCTAGGAGGGGGGATTTAACTTCTACAGCAGAATTTGAATTTCATTAATATCTATAATTTATGCAAATTATTCAAGAATCAACAAAAAATGCTTCTTCTGCCTTCATTATCTCAACCGATTTGAATTGTGATGCTTTATTTCGGTTTAAGCTGAGTATGCACACTTAACTTGTACACAGAAGGTTGAAATTATACCTTCAGATTAATTAATTATGGTATTTATGCAAATTTATCTCAAAATAACAAAAAAACTGCTTCTTCTCCACATTTCTTGACCTGATTTTTTCATTCGTTTGTTTTGATCTGATAGGTATGGCGGCTTAAACTTTCTAAGCACAAATTTTGAAATTAATCCAATTAGGCAAACCTTTAAAATTAATCAATTATGACAAATTTATTCAAAACCAAATAAAATCACAAATGCTTCTTCTCACTTGCATTCTCAACTCAACTTTTGATTTAGTTGCCTTATCTGGTAGAGCTAAGGCTTGTACACTAAACTTGTACCAGATTTTCAACTGTGCCTCCATTAATTAATTAGGTAATTTAGCAGATTTATCGCAAAACAAAACAGAAATTTGCTTCCCTCAATTTCTTGACCAATTTCAATTTTCTGATTTTTTTATATGATATTAGGGCTAGGTGGGGCTTCAAAACTTGCTACACAAAATTTTAAATTCATTAATTGATGCTAATTCTATGCAATTCAAAATCGACAAATAAAATCACAAAAAGTTTTCAACAATTCCGGACATCAATTGTTTAATTTTTTGACCAGTATAAATTGCTAACCACATGATTAATTTGGACTACTATGATGTTGGGCAGTAGAATGCCGGATAGAGCGCTGACGTCAATTGATGTTTTCTAGTTCATTCAATCTTTCAAGAGTATTCAAGATTTTTATGTCATTGCCAGATCTACGAAAACAAAACATTATAACTTCTAACTAAAATTTTGTTGGTGATTTTTTTTACCAACTATTGCCGTCGCTTTTTGTACGTTTACATTGCTCGTGTGCGACAATTACGACTTTTACATCAATCTAGTCATGTTATGATTACGCCCAAACTGTCATGCAATGATCCTTAGGAGTGGATTCTAGGTCCTCAAATACACCGTTCCAATCCCAACCTTCCAACCCCACGCTCTGTGATCAACATTAGAGTTGAATGACTAGATTTTACATATAAACATTACTTCTAATTGAAGCTCCAGAATAAACTGTAATGAAGCTGCTTTGATTGTATTTGTATTGGATCATAAATGTATTATATATTCTTAATTGTAAAATAAAACATAATATTTGTGATTAGTTTTGTCTATGTAAAAAATTCGCCATTCTTACTGCGTTCAAAGTTTCTTTTACTGGTTGAATCAGCAGTAAATGTACGTCTCGCTGTTTGTAGGATTCAAGTTTCGTCGCTGGGCATTGCAAAGCAATGCAACCAGGGAGATTTGTCTCATATATCTTCCATACCTCCAGAGTATTGCTTAGCATTTGTTTTAATGGTACGATTTCCATTTATTTTCATCTTCAAATAGTGCAGTGGACAGTGCTGTCTGTCCTTTCTAATGTATCCAGGAAGGGGTTAGGTCAGCTTTTGTAATGGGGGTGGGGGGGGGGCTGCCCAGGAACTGTTACCAACAAAATTGATATGTCACAACAAAACACACGACAACACAGAGAATACCTCAATTCAGAGAATAAATATGTTTTCTCTCTCACTTTGGTCATGGTAAAGTCTTTCCACTGCATTAAATTTCACTTATTTTTAATGTCTAAAACGGTCATTTAGCTGCAGCCCTCATTCCCATAATAATGCCAAGTAAGCATATCGAAATCAGCAGTGGTCATTTCAAGGTGTAACGCAACCAAATTTCCAAATGCTACCAACTACCAAATCACATCAATTATTTTGTTTGTTTGTTAATCTATTTTAGCTTTTGGGGGGGGGGGTGGGGTGGGAGAAGGCATCGGGGGGGGGTGAATTCACATTGCGCCGCCATACTACTACTTCGAGCTAAATGCAGTAGCTGAATGTGGTTAGTCCGCGTAACAGAATCAAAAAACGCCCAGATCTTTAGTTTTTGTGGCTTTTTGCATCAGTATCTGTTAATTTCTGAGTTTAAAACCTAAACTCTCTCCATTTGGTTTTGAAAGCAGTCTAGGAAAATAACTTACGGTAAATTAAAAACAAGGGCGCGGGGGGGAAAAATTAATTTTAAAAAAATAGAAAGCGCGAACAAATTTGTACATACATTTCTCTGTGAGGAAGAACAAATGGCACATACATTTATATTAGCAAAATTCACCGAAGAGATTGTGAAAATGTATTTTCCTTTATTCCTACATACGAGGTACCAACATAATCCTAAGGATACATAAAAAATCCACAAGTTTGCCTAAAGACCAAAAAACAAACAAACAAAATAGTGTAGATGTGAAAATAGAATTCTACATGAAACCACAATCATTTTTATATCATTTTGCAAACTATTGATTACAATGTCCACTGCAACGATTGACAAAAAGTGCTAATGGTTAAAAAAGATAAAAAATACAGTACATACTTTTGTACAGAAAAACGAAGCATAATGTATAACACAGATATTTAAGATCAGAAAAAAAAGAATTATGGGTCTATCTAAATGCAGCACCCAATATGACTAGAATTATTTAACATTCAGGTTTGAGGTTTAAAAATTATTCAATGGTTATAAAGGGATTTCATTGTAAAAGTATATCTCTATCATGTAGTGTTGCGACCTCGAGGATTCTTGGGAGCGACTAGTTGCCATATCTAAAGTCGGACTCCGACTATTTGGCCGACTCTGATCGCATTCAGTTTCGTCGGATGATCAATAGGTATAAATAGAAGCTCACTACAGCGGGCCCATACAAAGACTGTTCTGGTGTCTCCTCCTATGATTCTAAGTTCACACAACCTGAATATATACCCGCATAAAGCATGCCTCAACTAACCTTTTCTTGAACTACCTGAGATTATGATCATTCAAGAATTGACTTTTCTGTCATAGTCCCATACATTGTCATCCATGTTTTTACTGTATATATGGCTATCGTATATGCACTATGATTACATGAGTCGATACTGGCATTTTCTAAAGTCGACAGTTCGCGGACTCCCTTGATGATAGTCACGACTCTGACTTTGACAACGTGAGTCGTGCAACTTACTATCATGCACCGCCTCCCCCCGCCTATAAAAAAATATAAAAGCAGATGTCTTTGCCATTATTCACAAACCTCTATTTTGTGTGAAATGGTTTCTTTATTTAAAAACTGAAGTACTTTTTTTTTAAAGCTGAAATTAAGTCATTCTCCATTGATGAATAATACTGCGAAAAATAAAAATAAATGAATTTGTGTGAGAGTTCAGATTTTAATGCTGATTTCCAGACTTTTTTTGTGAGACAACAAAACCCAATTTATAACGTTATGTGCAGTTTATTGATGAAAGTAATAGTCTTCAGCATATCAGACTTTTTTTTGCAAAATTTTCAGACATTTATCACAAGAGTTATGCTCTCACATCCCTGATAAAATAAATAAAATAAATAAACGAAATAAATAGAATAAATAAATAAATAAATAAAGATATGAAATAGGCAACATACTTTACCCACTTTAAAAACACACACATTAGCGACGCTGCTTCTGAGCTGATGTGAGTTATGAAATGATTGCCATTTGAGTAGCTGATCAGTGCAGTTTATCAAGAAAAAAAAAAAAGTTTATTGGGAGCAGAATCAAAGATTACCTGATAGAGCTGGTCGGATGATGGAAACCTCATCAGAATGTGTCCCAATTTCCCATTTCCTTCGAATAACAGTTGCATTTAATTGGAACTGGTTACTTCAAAATAATAATGTATGATAAAAAGAATAATTATTTTTGGTAGTTACACATGTTAAATAGGAGGGTTTATAATGCACCATGTTTATGAATGTCTAGGAAAAAAATTACTGGCGATCTAAAATGATATGGCAGTCATTATGTGTAGCGTTCAATCTTACTTGTTGATGATGCTCCCATCTGTTTTACATTTTATGGGCAATCTGGGTGGTGTTTTCCAAATATTATCCAGATAGAGCTGAATTTTGAACTTGCTAGTGATAATATCTCAGTGTTTGTTGTGAATACTTCAAGCTAGGTGATATAAACACTTCATTAATCCATAGTTATAGTTATGTACTACAGTCTTGCACAGCAAATCGGGTTTTTCCCTAAATACTGAAGATTCTTAATACTTATACAGATGAGAGAGGATACAAACTATTCACGTGTACAATATTATCTATTCAACTCGATATTGGAATCGCTTAAATAGTGAACAAATCACATCATGCTGGTCTTAACACCCATACATAACCAGTTTTTTACATTGGTCATTTTTCCTGACGAACAGACGACATAACCTGTAAGCAGTATTTATAGGTTCTCTTGCCCTACAGTGTTTAAGAATTATGCTAATAAAGGGCCATGACAGACATATTGGGAAAGGTACAAAATTAATGTAGATTCAATGATTGAAAACATATCAATGATACAGCTAAGTAGAGTTTAATGAGGCTGGCGAGGATTGTCATTTAATTTATTTACAGAAATATACATTTTTACCAGTAATTAATTAATGAAACTGGATCAAACAAACATGGATACAGTGTCATTATGGAGGATGGATAACATTAAGGGTTGGTTTGAGTAACAGGAGGACGCCCTTGAAACATTAGACGCAAAAGATTGGTTTGAGATGTGATTGCCTGCGAAGAGTGAGTAAATCCCTGCCACCACCCATTATTGGACAAAGCACTTATATAAAAATGTACTGATGAATTTTTCATGCCAGATAGTAAATTGAAACCATCAGAAATCATCACAACAAGTTTGTATGTCACAGCCAGTTCGGATAATAAGTTGTTCAATGAGATACACTGAATCTAGAATCATATGTCCATACATGTATGACCCCTCATCTGATCTTCAATTTCAACTTTCTCGAACAACTTATATAGAACGATCGAATGATGGTTTGACTAGAAAAAAATCTATAAGCTGTATTGTGACACTCCACGCAAAGTTATGGATCACTTAATTTGTAAGTCATACAATACTCAAGTGTCTAAATTATTTGAATATGCTGTGTAATAACTGTGTAAATGTGTTGTGAATACTTTGAAAGGGTCACAACTGCACTAGTTGTTTTTCTCTGCAAAGTTTGTTCTGATCACACGCAATTAATTTTCAAGTTTTACATGTGTATGTAACACTACACAAAACCCAATAAGTCCCCCTTTTTGAAATATCCTCATAACTTTGAACGAAAGGTTTGAGGCAACCAAAATTTGGTAGGAGTGTTCTGCAACTCATTGAACTAATTCTGTGGTGAAAATTGTTTGATCCTCAATCATGTAACCGATGAGCTACGTAACAAAGGCAAAAATGTCACTCAAAAAGTCAAAAGGTCATTTTGAGGGATTTGTGATCAGGATTTTGACAAATCTTTTCTGTTGAATCATTAAGCTGGACTTTTATGTTAATCAGCTATCAGTTGTGACCCCCTACTACAATACTTTTGGCACTTTTCGAATCGTTATTTACGCTGTTACATGACCTTCAATTAACAATTCCATCCAATCTGCCTCACATTGAATTGTAAATCCAGTAAGTTATAGGTGAAAAATATGAATCCGATATTTTTCAAGCAAAGGTGTATCTTCACGTTGTAGGACATAAAGCGTTTAACCATGTCAGCGTCAGTGACACAACTTTTTACAAAATATAAGCAAAAAATACCATTATTTAACCATTATTTTGGCATAAAGAGTATGATTATCCCTTGACATTTTTTTTTTTATTGAAAATGATATTTCTGCCTTTTAATTATGCTCACTCGATCATGGCTTGACGAAGTATTCTTATTTTCACACAGAGGTTAAGTCAAAGAGCTGTGGAAAGGTCCTTGCAAGTTGATTTTGGCTAAAACTTATTTCATTAAACAAATGTAGGTATTTTGAACTACGGGCGAACTTAACTTTTGTGAGCTGTGTTAGTTAGCAGTAACATAGTTTACAGCAGCTCTACAATAGAAGAAATGTTAAAGATATATTATAAGTGAGCTAGGTATATTAAGTTAAAGGGTTCTGCATGCATCGAAAACTGCGAAAAATATGTAAATCATAAAAATGATAAAACTTCAGGGGAAAAAGACAGTTGTGTAAAGTAGTTGTATAGTTAAAATCTATGTAAACGGAGGCGTCAATCGATTTGCTATGTTAATAAACAATAATACTATATTTTTTAGAAGGTGTCAGCTATTCCAAAATCAGGAATTTTAATCTAAAATACAAAATCTGAATAACTGAGAGAAGTAAATAATCATTAATTACCAAACTGTCTACATAAAGACAATTATCATATTTATAATTCGATGTGATTTTATAAATGGAAAAAAAAAACAGCAAAAACAACTAAACAATAACAGTTAACAAATCGCTCATTGTTCATCTGCAAACATCAATGACTGGCTTTGAGCAAAAACAAAAAAAAGGCAATAAAATAACATTACCACTGAAGACAATTGATCTTCCACTAAAACAGATCACAGCCCATTAGTCATATATCCTAACAGATTGAAGGGGAAGTAAGGAAATGATATTAGTGTTAATGAGCATTTAAGATAATTTTAAAGTTTCGCTGACGTCGATGTTATACCTATGTACTCGTAAATATTTCATAACATGAAATCAGGAAAAATATATTCCCTTCTCAATTTGTACAGCACAATTAAATCACTATCACAAATTCACTCAATTCCAAATCTACGAAATTCAAGTGAAGCAGTGAGCAAACACTTCTTAGACACATCTGTAAATAACAGTCGTATTATCAAATGGCCAAAAATAAATTACAGATAATTGTGCATACCAAATTGCCACTGTGTAGGGACAGTATTTCCCATTTCAAGAAAAGGCCCTTTTCATGTTCAAAAATGGAATATCTCTCTCATTTGCGTTCACTCTTTGCTCTGTCG
>JZLH01S0003655.1:24680-37058 GCA_001188425.1 Eucidaris tribuloides | reverse complement strand
GGAAAATCTTCGTCATGAATCTTGCATGTAGAGGAAAAATTGAATTCTTGCTCACCCTACACTGTTACTCTGTAGAAGTGCTTGCACGTACCTAACAACTGTGTCCAGAGGCCTTATGAAAATTGTTGCAATTTACAAGATTTTTTTTTCTTCAGGAAGCGTTAAAAACGACTTCACCCCAATCATCATAAGAATTATAGCCCAAATATAGTTTGGGTCGATGAGATAATTTTTAGCTCATCCGGCCCGAAGGGCCGGATGAGCTTATTTGGCCATGGCGTTGCGTCGTCGTCCGTCCTTCCGTCCTTTTGTCCGTCCGTCGTCGTTCGCGTCCACAGTTTTTGATAAAATGTTCTTCTTCGGTCCATTTCTTCAACCCATTTTATTCTGGATTTTTCATATGATAGGCTAGGGGGGGGATTTATAACTTCTACAGCAGAAATTGTGAATATTCATTAATATCTTAATTTTATGCAAATTATTCAAGAATCAACAAAAATATGCTTCTTTCTGCCTTCCATTCTCAACGCGATTTGATTGTGATTGCTTTATTTCGGTAAGCTGAGTATGCACATTAACTTGTCACAGAATTTTGAAATTATACTTCATTAATTAATTAATGGTAGATTTATGAAATTTATCCAAATAACAAAAAAACTGCTTCTTCTCCACTTTCTTGACCGATTTTTCATTCGTGTTGTTTTGATCTGATAGGGTAGTGGGGCTTAGACTTTCTAAGCACAAATTTTGAAATTAATCAATTAGGCAAACCTTTAAAATTAATCAATTAATGAAAATTTATTCAAAATCCCAAATAAAATCACAAAATGCTTCTTCTCATTATTTCTCAACCAACTTTTGATTTAGTTGCCTTTACCTGGTAAGCATAAGCTTCGTACACTAAACTTTTACCAGATTTTACTGTTGCCTCCATTAATTAATTATGGTAATTTATGCAGATTTATTCCAAAACAAAACAGAAATGGTTCCTCAATTTCTTGACCAATTTTCATTCTGATTTTTTTATATGATAGCTAGGTGGGGCTTCAAAAACTTGTACACAAAATTTTAAATTCATTAATTATGCTAATTTATGCAAATTCAAAATGACAAATAAAATCACAAAAATGTTTTCATAAATTCCCGAGGACATCAAATTTTAATTTTTTGACCAGTATAAAATTGTACCACATGAAATTTCGATATATGATGTTGCGTGATGCCGACTGAGCGCTATCGTCAATGATGTTTTCTAGTTCATCAATCTTTCAAGTATTTCAAGTATTGTATTGTCATGCCAGACAACCGAAAAAACAACATTAAACTTCTACTGAAAATTTGTTGGTGATTTTTTTTTACCAACTATTGCCGTCGCTTTTTGTCCGTTGTACATTGGTCGTTGTGCGCTAATTTTTACACTTTTCATCATCTTCTTTAGATGCTTAGATTTAGCCCAAACTTGGCATGAATGATCCTTAGGGATGGGGATTCTAGGGTCCTCAAATGGTACACCTGCTTCCAATCCCAACCTCCAACCCCCACCCTCCGATCAACATTGAGGTTTAGAAGTGACTAGATTTGTAATATAAACTTAACTTCTAATTGAAGCTCAGAATAAACTGTATGAAGCTGCTTTTGTATTTGTATTTGTATTGTATCATAAATGTATTATATATTCTTAATTGTAAAATAAAACATATTTGTGGATTAGTTTGTCCTATGTAAAAATTGCCATTCTTCTGGTTCAAAGTTTTCTTTTACTTGGTTGAATCACAGTAAATTGTAGCTTCCCTGTTCTGCTAGATTCATAGTTTCGTGCTGCATTGCAAAGCAATGCAACCAGGGAGATTTGTCTCATAATCTCCCATACCCCAGAGTATTGCTTAGCATTTGTTTAATGGTACGATTTCCATTTATTTTTCATCTTCACATAGTGCAGTGACAGTGTGTCTGTCCTTTCTACATGTATCCCAGAGGGGTAGTCAGCTTTTTGTAATGGGGGGGGGGGGGGGTCTGCCCAGGAACATGTACCAACAAAATTGATATGTCACACACAGAAACACACACACACAGAAATACCTCAATTCCAGGAATAAATATGTTTTCTCTATCTCACTTTGGTGATGGTTAAACGTCCTTCCACTGCATTAAATTTTCACTTATTTTTAATGTCCTAAAACGTGTCATTTAGTGCACCCTCATTCCATAATAATCCAAGTACATATGAAATCACAGTGGGTCATTTCAGTGTACCAACAAATTTCCAAATGTACCAACTACCCAAACACAATTATCAATTTTGTTTGTTTGTTATCTTTTTAGCTTTTGGGGGGGGGGGGGTGGGGGTGGGGAGAAGGATGGGGGGGGGGTGCAATTCACTTGCCCCCTACTAGCTACCGTAGTAATGCAGTACTGGAATGTGGGTTAGTCCCGTAACAGCATCAAAACCCCAGAGTCTTTAGTTTGTGCCTTTTTGCAGTCAGTATCTGTTAAGATTCTGAGTGTAAAACTACTCTCTGCCATTTGGTTTTGAAAGCAGTCTAGGAAAATACTTACGTAAATTAAAAACAAGGGGGGGGGGGAGAAATTAATTTTAAAAAATAGAAAAGCGCAACAAGTTTGTACCATAATTTCTCTGTGAGGAAGAAAATGGCACATACATGTATATTACAAAATTCACAAGAGATTGTGGAAAATGTATTTCCTTGTCCATTTACATACGGGTACCAACATAAAATCCTCAGATAATAAAAAATCCACAAGTTTGCTAAACCAAAAAACAAACAAACAAAATAGTTGTAGATGTGAAGAACTTCAGATTCTACTGGAAACAATCATTTTTTATTCATTTTGCAAAGCTTTGTGATTACAATGCACTCACTGATGACAAAAAGTGCTAATGGATTTGAAGAAAATGAAAAAAATACAGTACATACTTTTTTGTACAGAAAACAAGCAAAATGTATGTAACACAGAATTTTAAGATCAGAAAATAAAAGAATTATGGCTCTATCTAAAATGCACAAAAATGACTAGAATTCATTTTACACTTCAAGGTTTGAGGTTTAAAAATTATTCATCATGGATAAAGGCATTTCATTGTAAAATATATCTCTATCATGTAGTGTTGCACGACTCGAGGATTTTTGGGAGTCGACTAGTTGCCAATCTAAAGTCGCGACTCCGACTATTTGCCGACTCTGATCGGCATTCAGTTCTGTCGGCATGATCAATAGGTAAAAAGAAGCTCACTACAGCCTATACAAAGACTGTTCGGTGTCCTCCTCCAATGATTTCAGTTCAACAACCTGAATATATACCCCATACATGCCTAACTTACCTTTTCTTGAACTGAACTGAGATTATGATCATTCAAAAATTGACTTTCTGTCATAGTCCCATACATTGTCATCCATGTTTTTACTGTATTATATGGCATACGTATGTGCATGATTACATGGAGTCGATTCTGGCATTTCTAAAGTCGAAGTCGCGACTCCTTGATGATAGTCACGACTCTGACTTTTGACAACGTAGTCGTGCAACTCTACTATCATGACACCCCTCCCCCCCCTAAAAAAAAATAAAACAGATGGTCTTTGCCAATTATTCCACAACCCTTTATTTTGTGTGAAATGGTGTTTCTTTATTTAAAACTGAAGTACTTTTTTTTAAACTGAAATTTAAGTCATTCAATTGATGAATAATACTGCAATAAATAAAAATAAATGAATTTTGTGTGAGAGTTCAGATTTTAATCTGATTTCAGACTTTTTTTGTGAAGAACAAAACCCAATTTATAGACGTTTTGCAGTTTTAGTGCATTGAAAAGTATATCTTTCAGGCATATCAGACTTTTTTTTCAAAATTGTTCAGACATTTTCACAGAGATGCTCTCACATCCCTGATAAATAAATAAATAAATAAATAAATAAATAAATAAATAAATAAATAAATAAATAAATGAATAGGCAACATACTTTACCCTTTAAAAACAACACATTAGCACGCTGCTTTCTGAACTGAGTGAGTTATGAAATGATTGCCATTTTGAGTAGCTGATCAGTGCAGTTTATCAGAGAAAAAAAAAAGTTATTTGGAGCAGAATCAAAGATTACCTGAAGTACTGGTCGATGATGGAAAACTTTTCATCAGAATGTGTCCCATTTCCCATTTCCTTGGATATAACAGTTGCATTGTAATGTGGGAACTGGTTACTTCAAATATACATGTACTGAATATACTGAATATATTGTTGGTAGTTACAATGTAAATAGGAGTGGTATTATAATGCACCATTGTTTATGGAATGTCTGAAAAAAAATTACTGGCATCCTAAATGATATGGCAGTCATTATGTGTAGCAGTTCTACATCTACTTGTGATTGCATGTTCCATCTGTTTTACATTTATGGCAATCTGGTGTGTGTTTTCAATAATCTCCAGTATAGAGCTGATTTTGAACTTGCTAGTGGATAATATCTTCAGTGTTGTTGTGAATATCTTCAAGCATGTGATATAAACACTTGGCAGTATCCATAGTTTAGTTATGTACTACAGTCTTGCACAGCAAATGGGTTTTTCCCTAAATACTGAAGTTTTATACTTATAAATGAGAGAGGGATACAGAATTCACGTACAATATTATCTTTTCAACTCGATATTGAATCATTAAAAATGTGAACAAATCCATATGCTTGGGTCTTAAACACCCATACATAACCCAGTTTTTACATTGGTCATTTTCCTGACGACAGACGACACAACCTGTAAGCAGTATTTAGGGTTCTCTTCCCTACAGTTTTTAAGAATTGTATGTACAAAAGGGCCATGACATGACATGATTGGGGAAAGGTAAAAATGTAATGAGAATTAATGAGTTGAAAAGCATATCAATGTATACACTAAGTAGAGTTTTAATGAGGCTGGGAGGATTTGTCTTTAATTTATTTAGAAATATACATTTATTTACCAGTATTGAATTAATGAAGACGTGGATCAAACAAGACATGGATAAGGTTCATGTAGGTGGAGGATGATATTAAGGGGGTTGGTTTGAGACAGGAGGATGCCCTGAATTGCACCAAAAGATGGTTTGAGAGTGATTGCTGCAAGAGTGAGGTAAATCCTGCCACCCCCATTATTTGGGACAAACCTTAATTAAAAATGGACTGATGATTTTTGTATGACCCAGATAGTAATTGAAACCATAGAAATCTACACAACAAGTTTGTATGTCACACCAGTTTCGGATAATAATTGTTCAATGAAGAGTACACTTGAATCTAGAATCAATATGTCCTACATTGATGACCCCTATCTGATCTTACCATTTCAACTTTCTGGAACAACTTATTAGAACGATCAATGTATGGTTGTACTAAAAAAAATCTATAAAGCTGTTTGTGACACTTCACGCAAAGCTTTATGGATCACTTAATTTGTAAGGCATTACAGATACTCAAAGTGTTCTAATTATTTTGAATATGTCTGTGTACTACTGTTGTAAATGTGGTTGGTGGATACTTTGAAAGGTCACAAACTGCACTAGTGTGTTTTTGTCTGCAAATTTGTTCTGTAACACCAATTAATTTTAATGTTTACATGTGTATGTAAACACTACACAAAAAATAAGTTCCCCCTTTTTGAAAATTCCATAACTTTTGAACGAAATGGTTTTGAGCAACAAAATTTGGTAGGAGTGTTTCTGCACTCATTGACTAACTTCTGTGTGAAAATGCGATTGATCCGTCAAGTCATGTACGAGTGAGCACGTAACAAAGGCAAAAATGTCACTTTTCAAAAGTCACAAGGGTCATTTTGAGGGATTTGTGATGCAGGATTTTGACAAATTCTGTTTCTGTTGAATGATTAAGCGCTATTTATGTTAATCAGCTATCGTTTGACCCCCTAACAATTCTTTTGGCACTTTTCGCATATTTACGCTGTACAGTGACCTCAATTTAACAATTTCCATCCATCCTCAATTTTGAAATTGTAAAATCCAGTAAGTTTATTGAAAAATATTGAAATCCGATATTTTTCAGCAAAGTGTATCTTTGCACGTTGTATGGACATAAGAGGTTGTAACCATGTCAGGGTTCAGTGACCACACTTTATAAATATAAAGCAAAAAATACCATTATTTACCATTATTTTGGCATAAGAGATGATTCCTGTGACTATTGAAAAGTGATATTTCTGCCTTTAATTTATGCTCACTCATGCATGGCTTGACGAAGTATTCTTATTTTCACACAGAGGTTAGTCAAAGAGTGTGGAAATGTTCCTGCCAAGTTATTTTGCTAAAACTTATTTCATTAAAAAGTTATGGTATTTTGAACTAGGGGGAACTTACTTTTTGTGTACTGTTTAGTTACAGCTACATAGTTGTAAGCAGCTCTACAATAGAAGAAATGTTAAAGTATATTAGTAGGAGCTAGGTATAGTTAAGTTTAAGGGGTTCTGCATGCTCTGAAAACTGGAAAAATATGTAAATCATAAAAAAGTGATAAAACTTCAGGGGGAAAAAGACAGTTGAGTAAAGTAGTTGTATAGTTAAAATCTATGAAAGATGTCAATAGGATTTTGCCTATGTTTTAAGTAACAATAATAACTTATTTTTTAGAAAGGTGTCAGTTATTCCAAAATCAGGAATTTATGCATAAAATAAAAATCTGAATACTGAAGGGAAGTAAATAATCATTGAAGTTACCAAACTGTCTAATAAAGACATTATCATATTTTATAATTCTGATGTGGATTTTAAAATGAAAAAAAAACAGCAAAAACAACAACAACATAACAGTTAACAAATGCTTCATTTTGTTCATGGTGCAAACATCATGACTGGTCTTTGAGCAAAACAATAAAAAGCAATAAAATTAACATACCACTGAAGACAATTTGACTTCCATAAAACAGATCAGAGCCCATTAGTCATTATCCTCAACAGATTGAAGGGGAAGTAAGGAAATGATATTGAGTGGTTAATTGAGCAGTTGAAGATAATTTTAAGTTCCTGACTTTTCATGGTTATACCTATTTACTCGTAAATATTTTCATAACATGGAAATCAGGAAATAATTTCCCTTCTCAAATTTGTACAGCACATTAAATCAATCTACAAATCAATCAATCAAATCTACAAAATTCAAAAGCACAAAACTTCTTACACATCTGTAAATATACAGTGTAGTTATCATGGCCAAAATAATTTACAAATTGTGCATACCAAATTGCCCTGTGTAGGGACAGTGATTTTCCATTTCAAGAAAAGGCCTTTTCCATTTCCAAAAATCTGGAATTCCGTTTCAACTTGTCTGAAAAATGGAAATTCCGTTTTACCATAGACTTTGTATACATGAAGAAAAATGACAATTCCGTTTACATAAAACTTGAAACAAATATTTCTCGCTGTTTTTGTCTTTTTGTGTCAACTTTTCCTAATTTTTGTTCCTAGTGTCATGTTTTTTCCTTTCAAAAAGTAAAAATTTGGAGAAAAAAGAGGTTTTCCGTGATTTTCCGTTTGAAAACTCATTTTCCGTTTCAAGTTGTGATTTCCGGAAATTCCGTCCGTTTTCCGTTATCGCGGAAAATCACTGTCCCTACCTGTGATGCCTAGAAAATTATTCCCTGGCTCATTCTATAGCATTACCATTGAGATTCCAAAACAAGAATAAAACCTTTTACCAAACCAGGAGGTGATTGTTCGGGATATTGTGTCTGTAAGACGTATTGTAAGAAGTTAGAATGAAAACAAGGCACCCCAAAAAGAGGGCTAATGTTATGATACCAAGCCAGGCTATTGTTATGGCTCACTTTGGCATAGGTTTATAGACAAATACTTAAATGTGTTTTCATGTTTGGATATTTTGATTTTTGTTGAGAGGGGCAGCTCACTGCTGTAGAGTAAGAATGGAAGAAGTTCCTATGTCACAAAATGTAAATACATGGTAAATAGAAAATGATTTAGTAGCAAAAAAAGATAATCCTAATATTTCTTCATGAATTCATTGCACGTTAGACATTTCAGCTATTTGTTGTTAAATTGTAATGCCCCCATGCATTTATTTATTCTGTGAACTTTTTGTGAATTAAGAATGTGTGATTTGATGATGGGCCACATCTGTACATTTAGGCTGAATAAAATTATCTAATGTAGAAGAAGGTTTAAAGGGATGTACACTTTACGAGAATTGTCTTTTTCTTCTGTTCAAATTTAGGTTCAACTGTTTTCAAAGAGAGATAAATTCAAATTCTACATGTATCAAACCAGATCCTGTCCCACTTACAGGGTAATGTTTGGGTCAATAATGAAAATGATAATGGTAATAATAATAATATTGATAATTCATGGTGTAGTAAAAATAATGATCATAATCACAGTAGTAGTAGTGGTAGTAGTGGTAGTAGTAGTAGTAGTAGTAGTAGTAGTAGTAGTAGTAGTAGTAGTAGTAGTAGTAGTAGTAGTATATAATGATAATACTACTATTAATAATAATATTAATAATAATAATAATAATAATAATGATAATGATAATGATAATAGTAGTAGTAGTAGTAATAATAATAGTAATGATAATACTACTATTAATAATAATATTAATAATAATAATAATAATAATAATAATAATAATAATAATAATAATAATAATAATAATAATAATAATAATAATAATAATAATAATAATAATTATAATAATAAAACAGTATTAATAATAATAGTAATAATGAAATAATGATTACAAGTATCTTCCCCTTTAAATCAACCAATTCCAAATTTGTGTCTTCACCTGTAGTATGCCCGTACACATTGATCAACTGAAATGTTTGTTTTGAGACAGTGTTTGGATAAGACACCTCATCAGCAGCCACAGACTTTAAATTGAATGATTGACATTGATTTCTGAGTCCAATCTGACAGCGCTTGTCATTTAGTCTTGGTCCCAGACCATGCAACCTTTTGTTCCTCCAGAGTACACTCACTCTGCGTTAGTCCCGTAGCAGATCCTACTGTTTTAAGAGAAATTAATTCCAGAGATTTGTCTTAGCCAAAGCAGTTGACTGAAGATAATAGTTTTTTTTTACTAGTTTCCTTGTCAGTATAGAATACGTTAATCTATAGGTCTGGAATTTAGACTACTGATTATTTTTAGTAGAACTGAGATTGTTTAACTTTCACTGGAATGTGTATTTTGTGTATTGTGTATTTGTGCAACATGATTTGATTCTGTATTGAAGATATAGTATTTGCACTGAAAGGGGTGGAGGTTTGTTTTATGTCAAGGACGTTCCGACAATAGCCCAGACATTGCCTTGTACTTGATTCTTGCAGAGAATGCTTGAGGAGAAAGAAGAATATGGATGGCATATATGAGAACTGTGCTCACATGCACTATGCATTTCTGCTCATTAGCTTCGCCTTATGACTCCCAAGTGTAGGGATTGTGTTGCATATCATCTAGATGATTGGCACGATAAGCTCATTATACTTCCATGATTTGGCACTTGATCTAATCAGAGGGGAGGGGCCACCCTTCCTTTTTATTTCCATCCTCCCCGCCTTGTGATGACATGTCCCAGTCTCACTCAAAGTACTAGTGCTGTGATATCTGATGGCTGGCACGCTCCATTATCGCTGGGGGACCACAAACATGAATGGAACAGTCCGTACACAGTGCAGCATTGCCTGCACACTGGTATGGGCAGCAGTAGTGTCTAATTGCAGTTTGATAATTTTCACTTCCCCCATGTGTATGATCTTCTACATGTGTGTGTGCCGCCTCATTAAAGCAAGTCAGCCTTTTCAACTGACTGGCAGTGGTACACAAGGTCATTAGTGGTTGCTAATTGCCCTGAACTGGCAGCAGCGATTTTATCTTGTGTGGAATCACTGGATGTTCACATTTGACAACTTGAATCTAAAACATCACTGGAAGTGTGTCTGTAACTTTTAGGTCAAAAGTTTATACTATTTTGTCCAGGTGTTGCTTTGTGGGAAATCTACATATCTTTTCATCAAGAACAACTGGATCAACAATAAAGATAACAACTTCAAAACAAATTATACTTTGCAAGTTGGTTTGTAGTTTCATTTTACCATCATTATTTCTGAATAATTGGCTGAGAACGACTTAGTGTGAGTGCCCTGCACGTCATCACACTGTACAATTCATGCGGAGAACAGAAGGCACTCGATCATTGATCTACACGCTTTGCGGCAGTCCAATGGTCACTTGGGAGAGCTCGTCAACAAACGTTGGCCTTTAATTGGTCATTGATTAGGTGTGAATGGACCGGTTGCCATAGTGATTATTAAGTAAACAAAGTTCCTTCAGTAAAGGTGAGTGCCTTTCATAATTCTAATCAAACATATAATTTTGTAAGTGTGAGACATCACATTAACTATAATCATACCTGTTCTGAATTAGAGTGCAAGAAATATTTTGTAAAAGGACTCCAAGTACAAAATGACTTTTCGAGAGATTTCGTTCATCAATTTGATTAACCAATGGACAAGTATAAACAGTACTAAATTCTGTGCAAATTACTGTAGCAAAACTGCCATAGTATACCACTGCCATTTTGTATAACAGTCACTTTAAAAATTAATTACAAATTACAGTGTGATATTGAGAATTACATGGATTCGACGCTCCTTTATATTTCATCCAAAATTGAATTTTAATTTGATTTTTAATGCCTTTTGCCATCTTTCAGCATGGATAATCCACTAAATGAAATCTCCCTATAAACGTCAATATCATTTTTGTACTAAAATTGTGTCACCACATTAATTGGATTTGAGAAAGTTGAGGGATTAGATTTTAAAGGTTTGCTATCACAAACTGAGTAAAACAAATTGCACGCATTTTCCTCTGATCTCAAAGTGTGATTACAAAATTGTCATTGCATGGTCCCACAACGATCGTTCAACTTAATTGCTATACATTCCCATGTGATTCAGTGGGCCACACAGTACAGTATAAACATACATCTTGAAGGTGTCAAGCCTACATATTTGATATCACATTTCCATAAATAATGGGGTCTTGTTTGTAGAACAGGTGTAGGAATTTCCAAAGGAGGGCTCTGTGGACTTTGTACTCCTTATTGGAAAATAAATAATTGAATATGTTCCCCCTGAAGTCTTTATTGTTGTAAAGAGTAACTATGTACTGTCCAACAGCCGTTATCCAAACTAGTGTGCATCAGAATATACTGTAGATTTAAGATTGGATCAGTGAGGTTATTAACCTAGTCCAATAAACCTTGGAGGTGTTGTTTAGCTTGACTTCATTTTAAATAGGAGGGGGAAAATATCAATATGTTATACCACCTGTTCATGCATTAAAAAAAAAATAGTTAAAGGTTAGTGACATGATTGGGAACACTTGAAAATGCCTCAAGAACCAAATGAGTTGAAATATATACCAACCATACACTAGCAGGAGTGGATCTCTCACCTGGGAAGATTTGTCTGTAATTTGTTTTCTTAAGGAGAATCAAGCATAAATATAGGAGTATCTTAATTTTATCCGGGGACGATAAAAATAAGCCCCACAGAGAGCCACACAGCAGGTTTACGTGCTATGAGTGATATTGACATTGTTTATTTTAGAATGAGTTAACATTTGACTACAAGATTTTCACAGGAGAATCCTTGCATAGTTTACTTGATTCTAGAGTAGTTTCAGCCCAAGTTGAGGACTACCCCAAATCATGTCATTTACCTTTAAGTGTTGTATTTATTTTGTCAATATGTACTTTATCCTTTATTTCTTTTCCTCTCATTTTCTTCCTATCTTTCATTCTTTCTTTTGTTTTTCTGTCTTTGAGCATACACAAAAATGACAGTCTCTTTACACTGATGTGAGATAATTAAATCACAAATTCCAGATTGAGGTAAATACAAAGTTCACGAATTTTGAAACTACGTAGATGTACATGTATACACTATGGTATGTGTATGCTTCCATTTTTTGATATACATGTAGGCCTTTGTTAAGTACATGTTTGCACAATTTCACCTTCAACTTTTTGTAGTTTGTCATGGATATGAACTTAACTGAACTTTGTGGTTACAAAGTGAAGGTTGTAAAAACTGTCTGTGTCATGGTGTAAGTTATGCATTGTAAGGCAACGTGTCAGGTAGGTACTGATTTTTGTTTTATTTAACCCGTTGGAGATGATTTGATTTTACTATAACACGTATTTGCCATAGATTCCAACACGAAATAACTGGTACTTAGTCTCCAATGGGTTAAGTAGCATCATTACCAATTTCTTTGTTAATTTGCTGTAAGAAAGAAGAGTGGCATATGTTTTTAAAAAGGCATGACTTCTCCTATATTTGATGGCCAGGTACTGTGTTCC
>JZLH01S0003654.1:17473-33621 GCA_001188425.1 Eucidaris tribuloides | reverse complement strand
AAAAAAAATACAACATATGTAATGTTGGGGTATTTGATTTTTGTTATATTTCTTTGAATTGACAATGCCATAATTTTGAAAGATTGATTAAAAAATTGTCAGATCAAACAAAAATTATACTCTGGCTCTAAGAAAATTGAAGCTCTACCATAGATGAATGTCCAAATATTGAGTGGTTATATTTTATTCGGAATTTTATTTTTTTAATGGAAATACATTTCGATCTTTCTAGATTGAGGAGGACATCTTACAGGACAGGGCATGGCGTAGTGACTCACCGCTGTGGGAGACCCTGAGGGAATCCGATCTGGGCGTCCCTACATGCGAAGATGCCGTGATACCGGGACAGACGGACGGTGGCAAGTCCTCGTCGCAGACCACGACTTCCACCACCACCACCACTTCGACCTCCACCGGCACCACCACCGTGGCTCAAGGCCTGTTGTCACCCATAGTGCACAGGAGAGTTGTACAGCTGGGTGGAAGAAGTAAGAACCTACGTTAAGATTGTGTGTCCATGATTTGCACATCCCAAAGTAAACTTAGCAACCAAATAAGTTTAAAAAATCATTCATAATTTAAAGATTTGCATAAATCTTCACCTCTCACAAAAGTCTTGGGGCTAAAAAGTTAGGTTTTGTGAAAGTAAGCGCTGAAAAAATTCAAACAGAATGCACCGACGTATACAGCCATTAAACTATTACTAACTACCAGACTTGATTCATGTATCATCTAGTGGAAAATAAATATCTGCTAATCAAAGTTTTAAACTCACAACAGTGACGTTTATGATTGTCAAGCAATCTTTACTACAGTTGGACTGTACCAAATTCAAAATTGGTATGTGAAAGGTACACCCAGTGTCTGAAACATAGATTACCATTACAAAATACCATTTGAGCAACGGCCCAATTTCAAATAATTTGTCGTTTATATTTCAAAATCTTCCAATTGCATTGTTTCGTTTGCAGCTGATCCAATCCTGCAGTCACCCACCTCAGCTCACGACAGGTTCAGCTCCCCATCACCGGGTAGCGCTCGACGTCGTCTCTTCACCAACGACACCAACCCATCGACATCATCAACCACCACTTCGTCAACGGGATCCTCGGATCAGACAGATGCGGCCTCGGCTCCTGTCAAGCCCCCAGCAGCCAAGGCGATGACTTTCACCCAGTTGCAGCCTGTGTCTCAAGCGGCCGCCAGTAGCACGTCGTCAACCAATAGTACCGTGGTTGTGTCTCCTAAATACATGGTGATTCAAGGTGAATTGAGGGATTTATTATCTTTATAACCCCGCCAAACGAAGTTTGAAGGGGACATATAGGAATCAGCATATGGTCGGGCGGGTGGGTGGGCGGTTGTTCGGTCCGTTGCAAATCTTGCGGATCAAACTACTTTTTCAGTTTTCAACTAATCCTCACGAAAATTGGGTCACACATTGGTCTTCAGGGGAAGATGTGCAAGACATACTTTTTTGCATGTGTCGGAAACGGCGTTGCCATGGTAATGGCATATGGTAATAAATCAGGTAAAAATCTTGCGCATCGAACTGCTTCCTCAGTTTTTGTCCAATCACGAAAATTGGGTCACACATTGATCTTGAGGTAAAGATGTACAAGACACATTTTTGGCATGTGTCAGAAACTGCGTTGCAATGGTAACGGCATATTTATGGTAATAAATCAGGTAAAAATCTTGCGGTTCGAACTGCTTCCTCAGTTTTTAACCAATCCTCATGAAAATTGGGTCACACATTGGTCTTGAAGTGAAGATATGCAAGACATACTTTTTGCATGTGTCAGAAACTGCGTTGCCATGGTAACAGCACATTTATGGCCAAAAATCAGGTAAAAATCTTGCGGATCAAACACTTCTTCAGTTTTTGACCAATGCTCATAAGATTTGGCAGACACATTGGTCTTAAAGTGAAGATGTGCAAGACACATTTTATGAATGTGTTGGAAACTGCATTGCCATGGTAATGGTATGTTTATGGTAATAACTCAGGTAAAAATCTTGCAAAACAAACTACTTCCTCAGCTTTTGACCAGTCATCATGAAATTTGGGTCACACATTGGTCTTGAAGTGAAGATGTGCAAGACATACTTTTTACATGTGTCGGAAACTGCGTTGCCGTGGTAACAGCATATTATGACACTGACTCAGGTATGTGATGGGGCGGGAGTATTAATCACCTTCAGTGATATTTCTAGTCTTTACCTCCTTTTAGGACTGCATAAAATCTGATTATCCTACTTTAAAGCACAAGTTTAGTTGTGGCGATTTTTTTTTTTATTTGAAAGCCTTATGCCCAAAGGTCATATCACACCAATAACAGATTCTGAATATCTTTAGTTTTTTTTAGCTCACCTGAGCCAAAGGCTCAAGTGAGCTATTGCAATCGCTTTTTGTCCGCTGTTCGTCATTCGTCGTTCGTCGTGCGTAAACTTTTACACATTTTCATCCTCTTCTTAACGCATGATTGGATGGAGCCCAATCTTGGCAGGAATGATCCTTAGGGGGTGGGGATTCAAGGGTCCTCAAATGGTACTCCTGGCCCCCTTAGGGGCCCAGGGGCAGGGCATTAAAGGGCAAAAAGTAGGTAATTTTCAAACGTCTTCTCTAGATCCAGAAATAGTTTAGCCAAGTCAATGTATGTGTAGATACCTCTATATGATGAATTATTGTTCCTCTTGACAATGCCCAGGGTGGCCCCATTTGGCCCCTGAGAGGGGCAAAAGGTTGGGGGAGGGCCCTATGTGAATAATTCACATTTACGTCATTTTCTCTAAAGCATATCAATGGATTTAGACAAAACTTTGTGGGAATGATCCTTAGGGGGAGGGGATAGTGTTCCTGAAATGGTACACAAGGCTTCCCTGGGGGCTCAGGGAGCAGGGCCCATAAGGGCAAAAACTAGGTAACTTTCTAACCACAAGCCCTTTTGTAACCAAACTTGGATGGTAGATGCATAACATTATGGCCCCCCCCCCCAAGATCTCGGCCGCAGATCACGTGATAGCCGCGAAAATTTGCACACGCATAGAGCTGGAATTTCTTTTGTATTTCTTTGTTTTTTCGACCTTTTGTTTTCTATTGTTTTTTCGATGAACTTTGTCGGGGACTTTTTTGCGATCATAAACAGCATAAAATCAATCCATTTCTACCAGTTAAAGTAAAAATAATCATACATTTATGATTTTTGGCTGAAAACACAATTTGCATTGATTTTGTACACAAAATCACATTTTTGAGCAATTTTGGAGTTGCATACATGTACGAAAAGTCGCGCAGCGTCGTAACGGTATAACTAATTTTGCGAAAAATAGTCTTAAATGATGTCGCAAGACTTGAAAGTAAAAAGCTCAGCGAACAAGCGTCGGTCAAAAAAATTTTTCGTGCGCGTAATCACGAAATTTTTGTCAGGGGGGTGGGGCCATTATGTCCCCCCCCCCCCCCCCCCGCCTGGGATATTAGGTTTTATCATTACTAGGTCAAAGGTCAAGTAAGGTCAAATGTTAAGCATACTAAGACAGAGAATCGCAGTGTCCAAGAAAAAATGTCCCTCTCGTAGACAAGAGAATAATTATCAAAATCTGGTTTTATATTCAATAAAGCGTACATATTTAGAAAGCTTATTTTATTTTCTAACTTCTGTGAAAATTTCATTGGTTTTGAATACACAGTCCATTCTGTATCAGCAGTGCTTTTCAGTCCTTTCCAAGTTTGCAGTGCTTCATCAATGCATCAGCCTGAATGGTAATCGGGTGGAAGGATGTGCAGGAGAACAATACAGGTTTACAAGCTGGACATTGAAGGACAAACTTTAAATGAAACACATTTGTCCATGCAAGCAAGCATGACCAGTGGAACTGAAGTTTGATTAATTTTCATTTTTAAAAAAGAATGAACTTGACTTTAGTTACTTAATAACAACAAGAACACAGTCATTGACATGAAAGTGAAGCATGGAATAATGCATGATATGTCTGTAGTGTGCATATCTTTTTAGTAAACTTGGAATGGGCCGGAAAGCACTGCTGTTACATATTTGCCTGTATATTCCAAACCAATGAAGCGAGACCTTTGAAATTTTCACAGGAACTACAAAATTAAATGGGCTTTCTCAATATGTAAACTTAATTGAGTATAAAACTTGATTTTGGTAATTATTCCATTGTCTATGAGAGGGACATTTTTTTCTGGGACATGCTGTATGGTTATCACCGTGTTTTTATAAAAATGGATGTTAGAATTCAACTTGGTAAAATGAGCTATATGCAAAGTTTTTTAACTGGTTCATGTGGCTCCGTTGGTGCCCAGATATCAGGCTCAAAGGGCCTGACATTGACTTGTGTATTTCTCTCTAAACCGCAAAGCATGATAAAGCATTTGAGCAACCAAGGAGTTAACCCTAAAATAGCCAGATCTTTTTGACACATCTAACAGCCGGGGGAGGATGGATCTTATGTATTTCTTTGTTTTGTTTTTTTTACCTATTGTTCTGTCTTGTTTTTTCAATGAAACTTGTTGGGAACACTTTTGCAATCCTTTCAGGGTTAAATAAATGAAAGCGCATTTATTCTAGTCATTGATGTGGGACTGATTTTTTTTTTTTTTTTACTATTTTACTCATTTACACAGATAACAAAACTCGCTTCATCGTCAGTCCAGTCAAGGTATTGTCTGCCATTAATCTGACCACATCACCGGTCAAACCCAAACTGGAGCCTGATGCCAGCACAAGCACTTCCTCTGCACCTGCACCTCCACCCAGACCTAAGAGGACAGGATCTATCGGCATTTTCTTCAGAAAGGTAATTACAGTCAAACCCGCTCTAGCGACCACCTGTATAGAAAGACCACCAAAGACCACAAGTTTAGTTTCTCTTAAAAAAGTACCTTTCATTGAAATGTGTATTATGGGAACCTGTACTTCAAGACCATCTGTTCATAAAGACCATGTTTCTTGTCTCCCTTGCATGATCTTTATATACAGGTTTCACTGTATTTGTATGTTAAAGCATCATTTAAAGGCATTGTTTAACAATGTTTCCAGTTTAAACAATCTGAGCCACATGATTCCCCAGGCTGCCAGTGTGTGTCTGATTAGGTCTAAAAGTAAAGCCCTGAAAAAATTGCAGTTCAGAACAATCATTATGTGCTTTTAATAAGTGAAAATCTTTGAGCTACCATTCAAGTTGCAGAGTTTTTGTTAACTGACAGTAATTCATGTGCCAATTTTTATCAGTACTTATTTTACAAGTGACAGCATAACTGTTTGAAGTTTTGTTTTTAGGGTGTTTATTTGTCCATTCAAACACTGTCAGATAGCAAAGTTTGACAATTGTTTAAATGGGGCTTTCACAATGTTATATAGTGTCTGTAACATGTTTCAAGTTTTAAAAAAATCTGAGCCATATGATCTTCCATGCTATTGTGTCTTTAATAAGGTCTGAAAACAATCATTCGTTCCTCTTAATAAATATGAAAATCAACGAGCGACCATTCCAATTTTTCTCCATAGACTGCTGTGTTAAATAATTTTTGTCCACAGAACATTAAAGGTAAATGACATGATTGGGGGTAGTCCTCAACTTGGGGTAAATCTATTCTAGAATCAAGTAAACTGTGCAAGGATTCTACTGAGAGAATTTTGTTGTCAAAAGTTGACTCATTTTAAAATAACTTCTATCAGTATAGTGACTGACAAATTTGTTTTGTAGCTTTCTATGGGATTGCTTTCTCTTGGGGCACGAGAAAAATAAAGGGCTGGTATGTTCATGCTTGATTCTCTTTAAGTAAACAAATTCAAGACAAATCTTCCACCCAGGAGATCCACTCCAGCTAGTGTATAAACTGATATATCTTTCAACCAGTTTGGTTTGAGAGGCATTTTATATTTCTCCCAATCATGTCACTGCCCTTTAATTTATGTACCTAGGAATTTGTGCCCCTAGTGCGACAGTAACATCAATGCTAACGTTGTAAGTTCTGTATGCCATACTCTAACACATGTTTACGTTATTCTGCAGGTATATCACCTGATGAACGTGCGTCTGTTAGATCTGTGCCATCGTCTGAGGATAGAGGATGACCTGAGGAGGAAGATCTGGACATGCTTGGAGTATTCCCTGGTCCACCGTACCGAGATGATGAAAGACAGACACCTTGATCAAATCATCATGTGTTCTACCTACGTCATTTGTAAGGTAAGTCTAACATATTCAATCTATATCATACTCGTTTTTATGAGGTACAGAGCATGTTTTCATATCAAGTTTTGTGAGTTGCAGCCATGACTGTGTATTTCTGACACAATGCAAAATTCCTCTTTTTGTATTATTGACATAGTAATGTTCTGGCTTTGGCCTTTATACTTCATCAAATGTTTTATATGTTTTGAGAAGCATGCAAAATTAGAATTAAGAAGTGGGATGTACTGAAGTTTTCATTTGAAAAACAAAACAAAACTGTAAGACTACATGGTTGTAGAGGAAGAATTTAATTTACTTAAGTAAAATTACTGGGTCAGTGAATAAACCATTCAATACAAAATGTATGACTGTTAGTGTTGTATCCAAGGTCACAAGTGCTGCACCCGAGGCCAAAGCCAAGGACGGCCTTGGATACAACTCTGTTGACTTTAGTGTCCTGCAAACATTCTCTGAAGGTGCCAATCAAGTCATTGTTGCATCCTACTACCTAACAGCAGAAAAACTTGCTTTTCCCTACAACTTTATTCATTCATTTTGTTTAGTTAGTCAGTTAGCTAATTATTTACTTATCTGTCTATCTATTTATTTTTAAAATTTTTAAATTTTTTGTAAAAGTTATGTGTGTGATTATTTATCTGTTTATTTGATTTAGTTATTATTCATATTTATTTGAGGGGGGAGGGAGATTAATTTCCCATTTTCCCATATCATTATATCATGTAATCATCATCTTCATTATCATAAATATCAGGTGACCCATGAAGATCGGCAGTTCCAAGAGATCATGAAGAGCTACCGATGCCAGCCCCAGGCCACCAGCCACGTCTACCGCAGCGTGTTGATCCAAAGCAACAAGAAGCAGGGATCTAGTGAGGGCAGCTCAAGGAATGGCAGCAGGGGATCGCCGGAGTCCAAGACGAGTGAGTAGATATCCATTAACTCATCGGTCATTGGATTATTGTCAATGCAATTATCATCTGCCAAAATATTATCTAGAAAAACATCTTATGCAACAGGAACCAAGGACAGAAATTACATTCAATTCATGATTTAAAGTCCCAGTAAATTATGATCTTCTATGTCTTGCTTTTTTGGGGGACAGTGATTTTCTGTTTTCCGGTAAATCAAAATGGAAAATTCGGTTTGGTTCTTTAGTTTTCAAGTGAAAATTCATGTTATTCACCTTTGCAAAACGGAATTCATATTTTTCCTGTGCACATTTTCTATGACGAAATGGAATATCCATTTTTGTCTCGCCTGCGTAGCGGAGCGAGACATAGGTATCACTATTTCCGGTGTAGGTGTCGGCGGTGTTGGCGGCGTCGTCGTCGTCAACAATTGTGTTGTACACACAATAACTTTCTATAGCTTCAAGGTGGGATCACCAAATTCATACCATAGTTCCATCTCTTGAAGGCACAGGTCAAGTTCGAAGATGAGTCGAATTTGAATAAGGTTAAAGGTCAAAGGTCAATGAACTTTCCATGACTGGCACTGTGCTATGTTGTACAGTTGTACACACAATAACTTTCTATAGCTTTGAGGTGGGATCGCCAAATTCATACCATAGGTCCATCTCTTGAAGGCGCAGGTCAAGTTCGAATGAGTCGAATTTGAATATGGTCAAAGGTCAATGAACTTTCCATGACTGGCACTGTGCATGGGAATAATTACAGTTTCATAGTATTTACAGCATTCTTAGTGTTATCTGATTTCCTAGGGATAAAGTAGGCCTATAGCATTATTGCGTATGTAAACTGTCAGAACTACAATTCACCCCCTAAACTGCTGACAGCCTCAGAAGTCATATAGCATAGTTTTGACATGCAGTCTCTTCATGACTGCGATATGCAGGCGAGACAACGCTTGGCGTTTGCCTTGTTAGATCCAAGTTCAAACGGAATTACAGGTTTTCAGAAACAGAAAAGACCATTTTTTGAAATGGAAAATCACTCTCTCTATTTTTTTAACGTATATTAAAGCCAATGTTTTATTAAGTAAAATGGCAAATCGTGTTTATCAAGCAAAAGAGCTAAGATCATTAGGCTAATGATGTAAAGATACAGATAAACACTCATTTTTGACACAGCCTTGGGGTGAAATGTCAGTTTTTGTGAAAATAATGCAAGGTCTGGTAAATTTGAAATTGAATTTGAATATGAATTTTGTATGATCATGACACCAATCTGATTGAAAAGTGAATACCTACTGATCAAGGCTTACTAGGTCAGAAACCCACACCATTGAAGTTGAAACAGTACTTAGCAGTGTTTTGGCATCCATACCATTGTTACACAACTTGACTAAATGGCCCATTTCCAAATGATTCATTGTTTATTTTTCAAAAACTACAGAACAAATGAATCCAAAATTTGAAACTATTCTCACGTCTCTTTTCTTCAGATAGATCAAATCTGAAGAAAATTGGTTCTTGTGTGCAAATCATTATCCAAAGATGCCAGTTTTCATGCAAAAGCCTGAATTCAGACCTTGGTAATTCATTTTCAGGCCATAATCCAGGATTTTTTGTGTACAAAATAGCTCATTTTAGGCAAATTTCAGGCTGTCTCATAAATTATGAATGGCATCCCTGAATATCATGTGAAAGTAATTTGAACCACATCATCTCATTGCCTACCACCACAGCTGACACTCCCGCCACCCTCATCCGTTCAGCCAGCACCCTGCCTGCTCCCCAGCCCAGCAGTGCCCCGCCTACCCCAACAAGGATGGCTGGTACTGCTTCTACCTTTGAGGATGAACACAGAGGAGACCTCATCAAATTCTACAACTCGGTACGTTAACAATCTTGAAGAAGAAAGAGTTCAATTTGATATTCTTCATCTGCAAGTATATGGAGTCTGAAATGACAAAATTTAAAATGTTTTGAATAATGTTGTTGATTTTTCAAACTTTGCTCTCTTATGCATGATGATAGATTCTTGAATTATGATTATCAGATGAAGTCTTCTGTGAAGGAGGTTTATTTTATTTGTTCTGTTTTGTTTTCAACACTTTGAGAGTTCTTAAAGGAACTTTGTTGAACTGGCACTAGAAGAACAAAGGACACAAATTATTGCATTTCAGTATTTTATCAGTACTTTGTAAAGTGTGTAATTGAAAAAGAGACATTGTCTTCTACCTTCAGATGATCATTTGATAAGTCTCTGAAAGAAACACGCCAAGAAGAAATAGTTTTGACCATTAAGAAGCATGAAAACAGTTACATTTAGCTAATCCATGTACTACTCTCAAAGGGAAACATAAACTTCATTGCAAATTTGGTTGTTTCCTTTGTACTGCAGGTTTACTTGCAAAAGATACAACACTTTGCCGTCAAGTTTGTCCCAAGTTCAGATGGTGCGTCTGATAAACTGGAAGCCCCGCCGCTGTCACCTCTTCCCGTACCACGCCCTCATGTGGTGTCACCAAGAAAGGTGTCGAGTCGGCACGAGGTTTACGTGTCGCCAATCAAGAAACCGTTACTCAGTCCAAAGGGGATGATGAAATATGTGGTACAGAGAAGCCCAGCTAAGGTAAGACACTATGTTCACCTGAAGAGTGATTCCGTAATTGATCATGTTAATTTTACAATATTTGCAGTTTTCTGATGATACTGGCAGAAAGTCGTTGGCAAATTGTTCGTGGCCAAAGGGTGTTAACAGTAAACTGTGTGTAACATGAAAACCCTTGGCTCATTTCACATGAAATCAAAGAATTGTGATCTTTTAGGTCCTATCAGGCAGAAATATGGAATAAGGTGTTTTTTTTTTGTTCTTTTAGAGGCAATTTACTGTTAACGCCCTTTTGCGTAGAACATTTGCTAATGACTTTCTGCCAGGCGCACAACGAAGTTCATTCCATTTCATTTCATTTCATTTCCTTTATTTATTTCAACCAACCATAAAAATACAGAAGTAATGATATCTTTCCTAGTCATTTTTGTTAGTATGCCTAAGTGGTCAGCATGAGGGATTTCTCCTTGTGGACTGAAATTTAGGCAAAACTGATTCATGCCTTTTAGGATTCAGTGATGTATCATACAACATGTGACTTTTTGACTCTTATTTCATAAAGAAATCATAAAATATGCGATATATCCCATTATAACTATCAAATCATCAATTCAGGAATGTTTGCACAGCAGATTGAAAAAAAAAAATATGTGGAATTATTCAAAGTTATGAATACATCATTAGCCTAAATATATTACATGTAGGATTTGTAATAGCCCATCAGTGCAAGATAATGTATGATGATTCAAATGATATACGGAGTAAATCATGATTAAAAGAGTAAGCTGACAAATATTTTGTGAGCAAAGATGTTATTATCATTGTACTAAATGTCAATAATGAATTTGTCTTAATTTGTAGAATGACCTGTAAAAGCCAAGTTAAACCAGGCACTCGTGTAGATAACATGTATTCTCTGCACAACGAGAAGCAGCAAACCTTGTTAAGGACACAAGCTGCAGAATCAATCAAGAACTTTAAAAATCAGCTCAGAAGTGTTGCTTACACTGATACCAAACCAACTGTACACTTGCTTTATCAAGGCCATAAAGAGCTTGATCAGTGGTTTTTAACCCTATTTTAACTGGGCTATTTCAGATCAGGTTTTTACTGGGGGGGGGGATCAATTTGACCCCCCCTTCAGATCTCGGCCGCGCGATCGCCGCGAAAATTTGCATGCGCATAGAGCTGGATGTAAACTACATGACTGTATAGTAAAATTTTCAAAGAAATTATTTTTTCTATTTTTTAAGTAATTAATTATGCAAATAAGTGCATGAAATTATGTTTTCACCTATAACTCACTTACAATTGCTATTAGAATACTAATTTTCGGTGAAAATATTTATTCTGACATATCTCACAATTATCTATGAAAAAATTTGCCGAATCAGAATTAATTTCTTATGTATTTTATTGTTTTGTGAATTTCTTATGTATTTCTTGATTTTTTGACCTTTTGTTTTGTATTGTTTTTTCGATGAAATTTGTTGGGACACTTTTGCAATCATAAATAGCATAAAATTAATTCATTTCAACTGGTAAAAGCTAATTAAAATAATCATGCATTTATGATTTTTGGCTCAAAACACAATTTCCATTGGTTTTGTACACAAGATCACGTTTTCGAGCATTTTTTGGGTTGACATGCATGTATAAAAAGTCGCGCAGCATCGTAACGGTATGTCTAATTTTTGCGAAAAAAAGTCTCAAAAGATGCGCAAGACTTGAAAGTAAAAAGTCAGTGAGCGACGCGGTCAAAAAATTTTGCGTGGCGGCATGGTTGCGAAATTCATCGAGGGGGGGGGTCAAATTAACCCCTCCCTTCCCCCCCAGTTAACATAGGGTTAAGATACAAAATATCAATTTGGATCTTGCTATGTAGAGAATAATTGTTATGCCATTGTACATGACCACATTACAATGATTCTTTTGTTTCCACTCGTTGCAGGTGCTCAATAACATGAACAACATGCTGAAGGCTGGTGAGCGCACAAAACGACAGCTACTCAGCGAGTCCCTGGATAGCCCCTCCAAGAGGATCTGCCTCGGCACCCCGTCCCTCCAGACACGTCTCGCCACCGTTCAGTCCGACAGGCAGTCCGCCAGCTCCTAGGACTATATGCTGCCCTCTTTGCTGAATCTTGTCCAATGTCTCTCGTTTTATCACGGACTGGAACCTTTCCCAGAAGTGGAAATATTCCCTCTTGTGCAACATTGACTGGATGAAAAATCAAAACGAAAACACATTGTGTGCAACGGACTTTTAAAGCGGTTTTTCTGCACAGCGCAAATGAAATAGCAAACGCACATTCTGTTTTCGCTGACCCTTGAACATATTTCACTTCAGTATTAAATGTAAAGGGAGCCAGTAGCAGCAGGTTACAGCAGCAGAAAGGTGTTGTATTGTCAATGAAAGCTGTAAACACAATGCTTTACTAGAATGTTCCAATCATGTTTGAAACAAATCTGTGATTTTTTTTTACATAACCGTGATGTTCAAATATGAAATGAAATCTCATGTCAATCACATCTAAATGATGTAGAATTATGTAAAATAATATATATACTTCTAATTTCTGATAAATTATTGAAGACTGGATTTGGTTGCTTGACATAAACAGCAGTGTGATTACCATATCCACACCACGGACAATATTTCATCACGGCAATGGGATTATAAAAGCATGATACATGTATTACTATTCACGGTTGTTTAATTTATGCAGAGTGTGCTTACTCATAAGAGGACAGCAACACTTTTTATTGTCAATCAAAACTATTAGTGCAGGTACACTTTGTGTTTTTGCCTTCTGGATCCTCCTTCCTATAAGACCCATAACCACAGAGAAACTCGGGGTATGCTTGCACAGTAAACCTCAATCCCCCTATGGTACCCAGTAGTCATTTATGAAAATGGGTGCTATGAATTTTGGCACAAATAATTTGTGAAAATGCTTCAAAATTCTTCAAATCTCATGGAGTAATTAATCAACATGATTGTATTTATGAAAAGGTTAAATCATTGTGGCACAACAATTTTGAACATTGAAATATTGTCATAGCAATTCTGTGAATCAAGACAATCTGTCCAATGTGAAGAGAATATTTAAAAAAAAAACAAGATCAAATTAAATGAAATCCAAATGTCCAAAGTGATTTTTTTCTATTTTGTATTGATTGAAACAAGTCTATCCTGAAGAAGAAAGACATCAAATTGTTATAGGTTAGTTTAAGAATCTGTGGGGCATTAACTTTGGATGTCCAGGGGGGATGATATGCAGAGAACAGAACCTACACTTGTTATGTAGTGCATTATGTATCACATGGCTCTGCTCATAAGAAATAAGGTTTAGTGTGTGAGAAGCAAGCACTTAAAAACAAGCTACAGAACTGCCTTTACATATACTTTTTTTACTTCGTTCTCTATACTAGAAATCTGTTTTTTACTAACATAATATTCCTGTGGGAATGGTGCAGAGAAATACATGAAAAATTGGATCGTTCATTTGAAATTAATTATGAAGTCATGTGAAGAAAAAAAAATCATTTTAAAAGTGTACAGATTCAAGTGGAAAAAAATTGGAGGAGAAAGTGAATATCTGTTAATGAGCAATATTTAAGTTATATTTTTTCCAAAGAATGTTTTAAATGAACTCTTTCTCCCCATATTCGGATGAAAATCATGTCCAGCGATCTATTATGATTCCATAAAAAGTCACCATTTGTGAACTGATGGCTATATGCAAATCATCCTAAAAAATAAGACTTTGAATCTTAGAAATTGAAACGATTTTTTGATTTGATAATTCTATACTGTACATAGGAATATGTTCGTGTTCGTTCTTCTGCAAAAGATGTGAATGTGGCATACAAATTCAACATTGACAGTGCTGGAAGATGGAGACTACTATTGGGGTCTTTAATTAATGTTTTGGTGGTGGTGGTAATGGTGAAATACTGGTCTTTATTTTCTTTGGTATTTTATTGAACATTCAGACTTCTGATGATGGAGTAATCCTCAATATTTTACAATGTGCCAATCTGCATTCTCAAGTTTTTACTGCACAGACTCTCCACATTGGCTTTTATTTGATTACATTAGTTTTCCAATATTTTTATTTATTTCTGAGCTGGCAGGAGTTTGCTACTGGCTGGTAGTGGTATTGCCAGGTTGTGTACATTATCAACATTGAAACTGATGACATCTATTTGTCTCCAAACCTGGGAAATGATGTCATAAGTTATTCTCTTTCAACTGTCCGTTAATCTGTTCTAACATAAGTCAGTGTGTAAGCTTTTGCAATAAAAAATACATGAAGTAAGTTTCTGTGTTGTCTGATGAACAAGTACACTTAAAATAATTTGTTCAAGCCCTGAAATGTTAAACAAACATTGCAACACTGGAAAAGCACTGCAAGGGTCTATGTCATAACTTGTGTGTGTAAAGCGAATGCTAGCCTGCTTTCTCCATTAATGCATTAAAATTCATTCCATTTTGATTTACCATGGAAGTGCATTTTAACACTTAGAACATCAATTTTATCTTCTATTGTTCCAATTTTAGCCCAACACATTTTTTAAATACATCAAACCTTTTACAAGAACTTTGCCATTGTTCATTTGATGCTATAAATAACTTTTTTTATTCTAACAATTAAACATGTCGCACACAAATCACAAATAAAGGTAAGAATGGCTTGTGACAAGATTCTTCGTTTATGAACACCTCTCTACCTTCTGATTATAGTTTCAATTCCTCAGTTGCCAAGGCAATTTGTGAATAAAATGCAATAACAGGAATAGCAAGCATGTACAGCTTTTTTAGTATCCATTTTTATGTATGGAGCTATTTTATTTTGTCATTTGAAGCCATGAACATAATGCAGACTGCAAGCAAAAAGTCAGAAACAAGATATACAAAAAAAAATCAGTCAAAGATTGTGCAATCTTTGAAACACTCGACCCAAATACATCATTACTTGTGGAAAGAATATTGAACTGATACTGTATAATATCAAAAAGCATTTCTCATGAAATATGTGTGATTATATTATGAATGTTTTGTTCATAGAAATGAAGTTCTTTGAAATATACATGTCTTTAATCATGTTTGTGTAAATTTTTGTTAATATCATGCACGACTGCATGGAGTAATAACTTTTGTAATATAAAAAGTAAAATAAATGAAATTTGATATTCCAAGATATTGTGTACTAGTGTTATTTTTCCATGTGAATTGTTCATCTAAAAACTAAAAATTTAAGACTGCACAGCTATGTAGAAGATTTTTAATTCACCAAGAGACAATTTTGAAGGGTAGGGGTAGCATTCTTTATCCACGTCTTATAGTTGGGGACGTGTGTGTGTTACAGTGTGTGTTACAGACCAGGGTACTAAGGAGAATCAAATTATTTTACACACCTTCCTAATTCTTGTGTATGCAGGTCTCTTACAAATGAAAGTCAGTATTAACAAGCTAAACTGGATGTACATTTTCAAATTAATTTTTTAGGCTAAATGTTAAATTTAACAAAATCTTGAAAAATTATAACAGAGCCATTAATTGAAATTTTCCTGGTTACATTGCGGAATATAACACCTCCCCAACTGATGGTGTATACAATCAGTGTAATTACCGCAAAAAGTATTCTACATGTAATACCATAACATCTACCATAATTAACTAAACACCACAAAAAAAGTAACTACCCCCTTTTTCAAATACCATAACTTTTCAAATAAATGGTTTTGAGCAAAATAATTTGGCAATGGTGTTCCTGCACTGATTGACTAACTTCTGTGTGAAAATGTGATTGATCCATCACATCATGCATGAGTGAGCACATATTAAAGGCAAAAATGTCACTTTTCAAAGTCACAAGGGTCATTTTGGGGATTTTTGATGCAGGGTTTTGGCAAATTCTGTTTTTGTTGAATGATTAAATGCTTTTCATGTTATTCATGTATGGTTTGCCCCTCTTAGACCTCCCCTGGCACTTTTCGCATATTTTACGCTTCAATGAGCTCAATTAAAAAACGTCCATCCTTCCTCAATTTTGAAATTGTCAAATCCACTAAAAATTAAATGTATTTTTCAGCAAAATTTATCTTTACATGTTGTAAGAACATAAGAGGTTGTAATGTCATGGTTGAGTGACCACAATTTATGAATAAAGCAAAAAATACCTTTATTTACCATTATTTCAGCATAAAAGATGACTCCTGTAACTTTTGAAAAGTGACATTTTTGCCTTTAATGCATGCTCAATCATGCATGGCTTGACGGATCAATCACATTTTCATACAGAAATTAGTCAATGAATGTAGAAATACTCTTGCCAAATAATTTTGCTAAATCTCATTTCATTAAAAAGCTATGGTAGTTTGAAAAGGGGTAGTTACTTTTTT
>JZLH01S0003654.1:5314-17448 GCA_001188425.1 Eucidaris tribuloides | reverse complement strand
AATCCATATTTTTCCTGTGCACATTGTCCTATGACGAAATGACGAATTTTGCCATTTTTAGATCCAAGCAAAACGGAATTACAGGCGTTTCAGAATGGCATAAGACCATTTTTGAAACGGAAAATCACGTGTCTCTCATTTTTAAAGTATATTAAACCAATGTATAATTAAGTAAAATGGGCAATTTTTTGTTTATCAAGCAAATCAGCTAAGATAGTAGGCTAAAATGTAAAGATATCAGCATAAACACTTCTTTTGACACAGCCTTGGCTGTAAAAAGTGTCATTTTGTGGAAATAACGCAAGGTCTGGTAAATTTGAAAATTGGCAATTTGAATATGAATTTTTTCATGACCATACACCAAGTCTGATTGAAACGTGAATACTACTGTATCAAGCTTACTAGCGTCAAGACAAACCCACACCATGTGAGTTGAAACAGGTGCTTAGCAGTGTTTTGGCATCGATTACCACTTGTTACACAACTTGACTAAATGGTGCTATTTCCAAAATTGATTTATTTGTTTTATTTCAAAAAACTACAGAACAAATGAATCCAAATGTGAAAACTATTTCACATCTCAATTTCTTTTAGATAACTCAATAATCTGTAAGAAAATTGGTTTTTTTGTGCACATCATTATCCAAAGATGCCAGTTTTCATGCCAAAAGCCTGAATTCAGACCTTAGTAATTTCATGTTTTCAGGGCCATAATCCAGGCTTTTTCTGGTACAAAATGAGCTCATTTAGCGCCAAATTCAGGCAACGTCTCATAAATCCTGAATGCATTGCCTGAAATCATGTAAATTAAATTGCTACCACATCCCCTCATTGCCTACCACCACAGCTGACACTCCCGCACCTATCCGTTCAGCCAGCACCTGCCTGCTCCCCAGGCCCAGCAGATGCCCCGCCTACCGCCTACAAGGATGGCTGGTACTGCTCTACCTTTGAGGCGAGACACAGGGAGACCTCATCAATATTCTACAACTCGCGTACGTTAACAATCGTGAAGAAGGAAGGTTGATATTCTTCATCTGCAAGTGATATAGAGTCTGAAATGACAAAATTTAAAAATGTTTTTAATAATGGTGTTGCATTTTTCAAAACTTTCTCTCATGCCCATAGATAAGATTCCTGAATGTATGATTTTCAGATGAAGTCTCCTGCTGGAATGTAGGTTACTTTTACTTGTTCTGTTTTGTGTTTTCAACACTTTGAGAGTTTTAAGGGAACTTATGATTGAAACTTGCACTAGGGAAGAACCAAAGACACAAATTATTGCATTTCAGTATATTTATCGAGTACTTTAATAAAAGTGTTGTAATTGAAAAGAGCAGGCACATTCGTCTTCTTTGTACGTTCCAATAAGTCTCTGTAGAAGAAACCGCCCGGCAGCAAGAAATAAGTCTTTGACCATTAAGAAGCATGAAAACAAGTTACAGTATTAGGACTAATCCATGTACTACTTCTCAAAGGGAAATATAAAATTCACTGCAAATTTGGTTGATTTCCTTTACTGCAGAGTTTACTGCAAAAAGATACAACACTGTTGCCACGTTCCAAAGTTATCTGTCCCAAGTTCAGATGGTGCATCTTGAATAAACTGGAAGCCCCCCGCCTGTTGTCACCTCTTCCCGCTACACGCGCCGTCATGTGGATGTCACCAAGAAAAGGATGTCGAGTCGCGCCGAGGTTTACCGTGTCGCCAATCAAGAAACCGTTACTCAATCAAAAGGAGATATGAAATATGTGGTGCAGAGAAGCCCAGCTCAAGGTAAACACTATGTTCACCTGAAGAGTTGATTCCGTATTGATCATGGTATTTTACAATATTTTGCCAGTATTGTCTGATGACTACTGCAGAAAGTCGTTAGCAACTTGTTATGGGGCAAAAAGGGTATTAATAGTATAATTGCTGGTGTAAACATGGAAAAAGCCCTTGGCCTCATTTCACCATGAAATCAAGGAATTGTGATCTTTTAGTCTATCCAGTAACAAAAAACAAAATATGGAATAAGACAGGTGGATTTCTTTGGTTTTTCAGAAGGCATTTACCTGCTTAACGCCCTTTTTGCGTTAGAACATTTGCTAAATGACCTTGCTGCCAGATCGCGCACAAACGAAGTTCATTCCATTTGCATTTTCCATTTCATTTCCTTTATATTTCAACCAACCATAAAATACACGAAGTTAATGATATCTCTTTCATAGCATTTTTTGTTAGTATGCTAAGTAGAGTCAGCTTATGAGTGATTTTCCTTGTTGGACTGAAAATAATAGGCAAAACTGATTCATGCTTGTAGGATCCAGTGATGTATCTCATACATGTGACTTTTATATCCTCTTATTTCATAAGAAATTATAAAATATGTCTGTAGATCTATCCATTGATAACTAATAAACATCATTCAATTCAGAAAGTTTGCGACAGCAGACTGAAAAACAAATATGCAGAAATTACTCATAACTATGATTACATCATCATAGCCTAAATACTGTGACATGTAGGATATGTACAAGCTCATCAGTGCAGATAATGTCATGATTTCAAGTGACCTTAACCGAGTAAAATCATGATTGAAAGAGGTAAGTGGACTAATATTTTTGTGAGCAAAGATGTTATTATTATTGTACTAAACGTCCATAATGAATTTGTATTGTAAATTTTGTAGGAATGACCTGTAAAGCTAAGTTAAACCAGTGCACTCGTATAGATAACATATATTCTCTACACAATGAGATTAGCAAACCTTGTGAACAAACATGGGTTGCAGAATGCAATCAAGAACTTTAAGAATCAGCTCAGAAGGTGTTGTCACACTGATACCAAATCAACTGTTACACCTGCTTTATTGGCGGCCATAACGAGTTACTACAGTACTTTTTAAGATAACAAAATTTCATATTTACCCTTGTCATGCGAGAGAATGAGATGTTATGCCTTGTACTGACAACATCCTAATGGTATTCTTTTGTTTCCAGCTTGCTTTCACGTGTTCAACAACTATGAGACAAGCATGCTGAAGGCTGGGTTGACTGGCGCACGAAAACGACAGGCTACTCAGGCGAGTCCCTTGGACTGAGCCCTCCAAGAGGACGGATCTGCCTCGGCACCCCGTCCTCCATGGACATCGTCTCCGCCACCGTTCAGTCGACAGGCAGTCCGCCGCTCCTAGGATATATGCTGCCTCGTCTTGCTGAATCTTGGTCCCAATGTCTCTCATTTATCACGGACTGAACCTTTCCCAGAAGTGCGAAAATATTCCCTTTCTTGTGCAACATGGACTGGAATGAAAAATCAAAACGCAAAACCACTTTGTGCTGCAACGCGACATTTAAAGCGCTTCTTTGCCACAGGCGCAAATGAAAATAGCAAACGCACATCTCTGTTTTCTGTGGACCCGCTTGAACGACTATTTCACTTTCAGTACTAAATCGGTAAAGGGAGCCAGCTAGCAGGCAGGGTTACAAGCAGCAGAAAGTGTTTGTTTATTGCTGAATGAAGCTGTAAACACAATGCTTTATAGAATGTTCCAATCATGTTTTGAAACAGAATCTGTGTGATTTTTTTTTTTTTTTTCTTTTTTACATAGACCTGATGTTCAAATATGACAATGAATATCTGCAATGTCAATCACATGTCTAAATGATGGTAGAATGATGTAAATAAGTATATTATACGTTCTAATTTCTGGATAAATTATGAAGATGGATGTTTGGTTGCTTGACATAAACGGCGAGTTGATTACCATTCCACACCCACGGACAATATTTGCATCACAGGCAATGTGATTATAAAAGCACTTTGATAGCATGTAATTACTATTCACGGTTGTTTAATTTATGCAGCAGTGTGCTTACTCATAAGAGGACAAGCAACACTTTTTATTGCTAATCAAAAGCTATTAGTGCAGGTACACTCGTGTTGTTTGCCTTCTAGGATCCTCTCTTGCCTATAAACCCATGACCACAGAGAAACTCGGGGTTATGCCTGTGCCACAGTTAAAACCTCAATTCCCCTGATGGTACCTAAGCTAGGTCATTTATGAAAATGCGCGAGGTGCTATGAATTCGGTCACAAGAATAATTTGTGAAGATATGTTACAAAATTCTTTCAAAATCTCATGGAGTAATTAATCAACATTGATTGTAGTTTATGAAAAAGAGCTATTAAATCATTGTGGCACAACAATTTTTGAACATTGAATATTGTCATAGAACGAATTTTGAATCAAGACAATCTGTCATGTGAAGAGGAATATTTAAAAAAAACAAGATCAAATTAAATGAAATCCAAATGTCCAAAGTGATTTTTTCTATTTTGTATTGGATTGAAACAAGTCTATCCTGAAGAAAAGACATCAATTGTATATAGCGTTAGTTTAAGAATCTGTGGGGCATTAACTTTGGATGTCAGGGGGAGTGATATGGCAGAAAAACAGAACCTACACTTGTTATGTAGTGCATTATGTATCACATGGCTCTGCTCATAAGGAAATAAGGTTTAGTGTGTAGAGGAAGCAAGCGACTTAAAAACAAGCTACAGAACTGCCTTACACAGTATACTTTTTTACTCGTTCTCTATACTAGAAAATCTGTGTTTTTACTAACATAATTTCCTGCTGAATGTGTGCAGAGAAATACATGAAAATTGGATTTTTCATTGAAATTAAATTATGAAGATCATGTGAAAGAAGGAAAAAAAATCATTTTTAAAAGTTGTACAGATTCAGAGTGAAAAAAAAATTGGAGGAGAAAGTGAATATCTGTTAATGAAGCATAATTTAAGTTATATTTTTTCCAAAGAAGTTTTAAATGAAACTCTTCTCCATATTCGGATGAAATCATTGTCCAGCGACCATCTTATTGATGATTCCATAAAAAGGTCACCATTGTTAAACTGATGGCCTATATTGCAGAATCATCTACAAAAAAATAAGATCTCTTGATCCTTAGAAATTGAGAAACTGATTTTTTGATTGGATCAATCTATACTGTACATAGGAATAGCTTCGCTGTTACGTTCTTCTGCAAAAGGATGTGAATGTGGCATACAAAGATGTCAACATTGACGTGCTGGAAGATGGGGACTACTATTTTAGGGGTCTGGATTAAGTTAATTTTTGGTGGTGGTCGGTAATGTCGTGAAATCTATCGTCTTTTATTTTCTTTGGTATTTTATTGAAACATTCAGACTTTCTGATGATGGATAATCCTCAATATTTTACAATGACTGCCAATCTGCATCTAAGTTTTTACTGCACAGACTTCCACATTTGGCTTTTATTTGATTCACATTAGTTATTCCAATATTTTTTTATTTCTAGATCTGGCAGGAGTTTTTGCTTACTGGGTGGTATGTTATAGCCAGAGTTGTGTTTACGATTATCAACATTGAAAACTGAATGACATCTATTTGTTGCCAAACCTGGGGAAATGATGTCAATAAGTTATTCTCTTTCAACTGTCCGTTACAGTCTGGTTCTAACATAAGTCAGTTGTGAAGCTTTTGCCCAATAAAAAATACATGAAGTAAGTTTCTGTGTTGTCTGATGAACAAGTACACTTAAAATAACTTTGTTCAACCCCTGAAATGTTTAAACAAACATGCAACACTGAAAAGCACTGCCCAGGCTCTATGTCAATAACTTGTGTTGTAAAGCGTGATGCTAGCCTTGCTTTCTCCATTAATGCATTAAATTCATTCCATTTTGATTACCATGGAAGTGCAGTTGTTAACACTTAGGAACATCAATTTTATCTTTCTATTTGTTCCAATTTAGCGCCACACATTTTTAAATACATCAAACCTTTTACAAGAACTTTGCATTGTCATTTGATGTCCTATAAATAACTTTTTTTTATTCTAACAATTAAACATGTCGCACACAAATCACAAATAAAGGTAAAAAGTGGCTTTGACAAAGATTCTTGTTTATTGAACACTCTCTACCTATCTGATTATAGTTTCATTCCTCAGGTTGCAAGACAATTTGGTGAATAAATGCAATATACAGGAAGTCAGCAAGCAATTGTACCGCTTTTAGTATCCATTTATGTATGGAGTATTTATATTTTGTCATTTGAAGCCCATGAATCATAATGACAGACATGCAAGCGCAAAAAGTCAGCAAATCAAGATTATACCAAAAAAAAAAAATCAGTCAAAGATTGTGCAATCTTTGAAACACTCGACCCAAATACATCATTACTTGTGGAAAGAATATTGAACTGATACTGTATAATATCAAAAAGCATTTCTCATGAAATATGTGTGATTATATTATGAATGTTTTGTTCATAGAAATGAAATTCTTTGAAATATACATGTCTTTAATCATGTTTGTGTAAATTTTTGTTGATATCATGCACGACTGCATGGAGTAATAACTTTTGTAATATAAAAAGTAAAATAAATGAAATTTGATATTCCAAGATATTGTGTACTAGTGTTATTTTTCCATGTGAATTGTTCATCTAAAAATTGAAAATTTAAGACTGCACAGCTATGTAGAAGATTTTTAATTCACCAAGAGACAATTTTGAAGGGTAGGGGTAGCATTCTTTATCCACGTCTTATAGTTGGGGACGTGTGTGTGTGTCTGTGTTTCTGTGTGTGTTACAGTGTGTGTTTTACATACCTCCCTAATTCTTGTGTATGTAGGTCTCTTACAAGTGAAAGTCAGTATTAACAAGCTAAACTGGATGTACATTTTCAAATTAATTTTTTAGGCTAAATGTTAAATTTAACAAAATCTTGAAAAATTATAATAAAGCCATTAATTGAAATTTCCCTGGTTACATTGCGGAATATAACACCTCCCCAACTGATGGTGTATACAATCAGTGTAATTACCGCAAAAAGTATTCTACATGTAATACCATAACATCTACCATAATTAACTAAACACCACAAAAAAAGTAACTACCCCCTTTTTCAAATACCGTAACTTTTCAAATAAATGGTTTTGAGCAAAATAATTTGGCAAGGGTGTTCCTGCACTGATTGACTAACTTCTGTGTGAAAATGTGATTGATCCATCACATCATGCATGAGTGAGCACATATTAAAGGCAAAAATGTCACTTTTCAAAGTCACAAGGGTCATTTTGGGGATTTTTGATGCAGGGTTTTGGCAAATTCTGTTTTTGTTGAATGATGAAATGCTTTTCATGTTATTCATGTATGGTTTGCCCCTCTTAGACCTCCCCTGGCACTTTTCGCATATTTTACGCTTCAATGAGCTCAATTAAAAAATGTCCATCCTTCCTCAATTTTGAAATTGTCAAATCCACTAAAAATTAAATGTATTTTTCAGCAAAATTTATCTTTACATGTTGTAAGAACATAAGAGGTTGTAATGTCATGGTTGAGTGACCACAATTTATGAATAAAGCAAAAAATACCTTTATTTACCATTATTTCAGCATAAAAGATGACTCCTGTAACTTTTTAAAAGTGACATTTTTGCCTTTAATCCATGCCCCTCCAGGGGGCCCCAGGGGCAGGGCAGGGCCCCCAAGGGCCAAAGCTATCTAACTTTGAAACATCCAGAAGTAGTACAGCAAAGCCAGATACCTTTATTTACCATTATTTCAGCATAAAAGATGACTCCTGTAACTTTTGAAAAGTGACATTTTTGCCTTTAATCCATGCTCAATCATGCATGGCTTGACGGATCAATCACATTTTCACACAGAAATTAGTCAATGAATGTAGAAATACTCTTGCCAAATAATTTTGCTAAATCTCATTTCATTAAAAAGCTATGGTAGTTTGAAAAAGGGGGTAGTTACTTTTTTTGTTGTATTGTTATGAGGAGCTCCTCAAATGACTAGATCTCCTAATTTTGTGGGAGTGTGTAAATTCACAACTCCTCAAAACAGATTGGCATACAAGAGCAACACACACACATATTCACACAAACACACAAACACACAAACATGTGCACACACACCTCAAATTGCGTGCATTGTGATTTTGCATACGTCCACAAAATGAAACACAGATCAAATGAAGAGCTCACCAAAAGAAAAGTTAATCAGTAGGCAATCTAAGGATTCTTCCCAGGGTATCGTGTTTGGTATTAACTACCCTTTGCAGTTTCGAGGAGCTCCTCATTTCGCGAGTGTGTGTAAACTCACAACTCAAAATGTGGATAACTAATCAATCCTGTAAACAAACACATGCACCCACACCAACCCACCATCACACACACACCACACAAACACACCCACATACACCCACACAGATACAAACACACCCACATACACCCACACAGATACAAACACACACACACACACACACACACACATATGTGTAATCACCTTCGACCGAGGACGTACAATTTTTTTTATGTGAGTGTGTGTTTATAACAGTAATACCGAGGACACACAATCGTTTTGTACCTATTGAAGGAGGACAAAAATTCCGACAACTGCGGACGTATTACATTACGGTACACAACCTCCAAACGCGGACGTTCTCTATTATACCCCCAGAGCTTGCTTACTGGTTGTAATGACGCATAAGCACCTCAATTACAACAAGCTCAAAAAATGTGGACCGTACCCCCTGGAAGATATGTCCGCGGTTGTACAGTAAAATTAATCCAAAACGTCCATGGTTGGAGGCGATTACAAACACACACACACACACATAAATAAACCCATTAGGGAGATGGTTTTTACCTCCCTTCCAAAGGAAGAAAGTAATATTGGCATTTTATGTAAGAAGTCAGACCTTGATGCCCTCTGAAATTCATGTTTTCTCCTTCAAATTCATGAGCTTTAATAAATGTTATTTTTGTTGTAATATTTTGATGAAATAGAATGAATCATCTTACCATAAAGACCAAAGTTTTCCGCATTGTGGATTTTCCACAGAAATCACGGAATTTGAGGTATAATGCAGAAAACAGCATTTTACCAAAATTGAAAAAAGTCATGGCAAAAAAATTCCCCCCAAAAGTAAAATAAATATTCTATTGAATAAAACTAAACTAATTTACCAAAAAGATGCCTAATAAAGCCAAAGAAATCCTGCTTTATCTGTAAATTTTCCCCCAAACCTGGATCAAAACCCCATCATAGGTCTAGTAAGCTTGACGTTATGTGTGATTTTTTTTCCAACCCAAATTCACGTCGGAAAATTGCAAAATTACAACGTTGAGAAAAACAGAATTTGACATAATTTGCAAAAGTAAGAATAACGGAATTTCACATTCGTAAAACGGAAAACTTCAGTCTTTATCTTACCACCCAGATGAGTTGGGAGCTGAATTCCTAAAGCTTAGACAGACAATATGTAGAAGTAATATGTAAAGTGTGAAATCAGTTTGTTATGTGTGTATATAACTAGAAATAAATGAACCAGTTCAAGAACTCTATCACAAATAGTTTCAGATGGAAATAACACTACATTAATATGATTCACAAATCAATGTGAATAACGCAAAATAAAAATAACTCCCTTGAATAAACTTTCTGAACTTGAAGTTTATTATACAAGTATTATGTTGTATAAAGGGCTGAATTTGTTCAAACATAACAGTTTACACGCTAATAAAATTACAACTGAAACAAAGACCACAGAGTCACAGTTACAACATTTTTGAGCAGCACTGACCCTGACCCACTCTTTTCTAACATTTGATAATTTGTTTAAATTATGTCCTTCAACAAGATTCTCAATTTTCTTTGATATCACCACATTTCAATAGCACGAATCTTCTTACAGAGGGAGATGACAAAAATACTGGTATGCATTGTAACATTAAAGGCAGTGGATCTCATTTGCAAACATCCCCACAGACCAGGAAAAGATAACCCATGCCCGTATTTACCAAGCTTTTTAATACATGGATACCCCTACTTGCCCATGCATATTATGCTGACATAATTAAAGTTTTGATATACTTACAAAAACAAACATTCTTTTGAAAAATATTATAACTCTAAATCTACATATGCAAAAGTGTACTGTTTAAAACAATATACTTCAAGCACATCATCAAGGTCATGATATAAACTTACCATATTCATACTATCTACCCATGTTCCCATCATTACATTTGAAAAATAGTAGAAGAAACTTTTGAAGACTTTTTAAATTATTTCATACTTTCATCTTTGGTAGTTCTAAAAATAATACTGTTAATGGAATGGAATTATCATTACAAGCTAAAATGATTTTCAGAATGCAGCCAATTACATACACATACATGTAAACACAGATGTTAATGCTTTAAATATTCCAACACTAAACCATGCTGTAATAAATAACACTGTGAAACAACAAAATGCAATAAAAAGGAATAATTGCATATTCTGAATTATTCAACTACCTGACTTCTAAAAAGAACATACGGTTTATTTATTTGTAATCTTTTGGAATAGACCCGTTTATAACTAATACAGCATAGTTGTGTGTTTGAACACAGTTTTGCAATGTGGTGGATCTTGGAAGTTGTAAAACACTCAGGTTTACCATGTGTAGTTTACACCAATTCCTTTCTACAGTACACCACAAACCAACAGAGTACTCACAACTGTGTATTATTTGTAAAATATAATATATATCCTTAACTTTTAACGAGGTGAATTGCATATATCTATATTGCATATATCATAGGTCTAAACGAGACTCACTTCTAGCTAAAGTGAGCTATTGTGATCATGTCATCATGTGTCAGTTGTTCTCAACTTGTTGCACATAAACTTTTTACACTTTCATCTTCTTCTTAACCCTAAAAAGACTGGGCTATTTCGGAGGTGTTGAGGACTGGGGGGGGCATGATGGCCCCCCCCCCCTTCCTGATCTCGGCCGTGGAGCGCGCGACCTTGCTGAAATTTGGCATGCAGGTTCCTTTCAACATAAACTCTCAATCTGTATAGTAATTTTAAGGAAAAAAAATCAGTCTCTAATTAATATGAATTAATTATGCAAATTTATGCATGAAAAACATGATTTGCATATAAAACACTCAATTTCACTCGCAATATTGTAATTTTTTACAGAAGTGATCTTTGCGACGTCTTAATTATTTTTCATTATTTAAAATTGCAAAAGTCATTTTTTTCCTTCTGTATTTCTTTGTTTTTCGAATTTCTTGTGTATTTCTGTTTTGTTTTTTTTCCATGAAATTTATTGCAGACCAGTTAAAATCCCAAATTAGCTGAAAATTAATCATGAAGGTCAATTATAATAGAAAATAATGACTTTTTATGAATTTCAAGATATTAGACAAATTCCATTGACTTTGTACACAAATCACATAAATGAGCCTTTTTTCGGCCATTTTTGGCATGACAGTGTCTCACGAAAAGTCATGGGGTGTCGCGGTGCTGTACGTGTTTGTCTGGAATTTGGTCTCAAAAGTTGCGCAAAACTTCAGAGAAAAAAGTCAAAGAATTGCGCGTTATTACCATTGTGCGTTTTGAAATAATTGCGCGAAAAGTCGAAGGGGGGCCATGATGGCCCCCCCCCCCCAGTCCTTTGAGGTTAAAGAAGCATCACTGGATTTGTCCAAACTTGGCATGAATGATCCTGAGAAGAAGGGAATTTAAGGTTCCACAAATGGCACACCTCCAGGGGGCCCCAGGGGCAGGGCAGGGCCCCCAAGGGCCAAAGCTATCTAACTTTGAATATCAGAAGTAGCCGTTTACAGCAAAGCCAGATTTATAGTGTAGATACCTTTACACTAAGATAAAATGCTGTTTGCACTGGAAAAGTCTCAGTCACTGTATAGCGCATATATCTCACGTCCATAATTTCACATTTTGCTTCAAGCGGGGAATTTCGGAGTGTATTTTTCGTGATTTTATTGTATTTACATTCACTTTGTACAGAAATTGTCAGGCAATGAAAATTTTTCGCCGCTTCAGTAAGTCGCAAAATTCGCTGAAAATTAAAAACCACCACGAAACTATTCAGCTTTACAATATACATTGCAAGTTAGTATTTGTTAGTTTCTGTAAACATAATAAAGTTACATTACATTCAACTATTTAATCACACTAAACAAAAACATTGCACATCACACTATTCCTGATTTTAGCATTTGCCTCATAGTCAAACAGCAGTTCAGGCTGAGCCAAATACATTTTGTCCACATACAGAGTCTAGAATAT